>JAJPUD010009096.1:0-79150 GCA_023553655.1 Myrmecobius fasciatus | reverse complement strand
TTTTTTTTTTTTGCTGAGGCAATTGGGGTTAAGTGACTTGCCCAGGGTCACACAGCTAGGACGTGTTAAGTGTCTGAGGCCAGATCTGAACTCAGGTCTTCTGACTTCAGGGCTGGTGCTCTATCCACTGCGCCACCTCGCTGCCCCCAATCCTTAATTTTTTTTAATATCATCTCATCAAGTCAGCTTACACCTGCAATCTATCTGTTTGTCTATGTATACTCCTTCTAACTCTCTTAATAAGAGATACACTTGATCTTAGCCAAGAAGGCCAAAAAGCAATAAGAGATTCACTTCTTTAAAAGTTGCTAGAATCATCCTCCCATGTAGGAGTTTAACCTTGTTGAATAACTTGTTTTTTCTTTTCTGTTTGCTTTTTGTTTCTCTTGAGTGATTCACTTTTATTTATTTATTTTTATTAAAGCTTTTTATTTGCAAAACATATATATGGGTAGTTCTTCAACACTGATCCTTACAAAGCTTTCCATTACAAATTTTTCCCCCCTAGTCCCCTCCCCTCCCCTAAATGGCAGGAAGGCCACTACATGTTAATTATATTAAGATACTTGACAAGTTGAATATATGTATACGTTTCCACACTTATCTTGCTGTGCAAGAAAAATCCTATCTACAAGAAAAAAAAAATCTGAGAAAGGAAACCCAATGCAAGCAAACACCGACAGAGAACATGAAAATATTATGTTGTGGTCCACATTTCATATCCCTCTCTCTGGGTGTATATGGCTTTCTTCACAGAACAACTGGAACTGGTTTGAAACATTTCATTGTTGAAGAGAACCATGTCCATCAGAATTGATCATCATATAGTATTGTTGTTGCTGTGTATAATGATCTCCTGGTTCTGCTCATTTCACTCAGCATCAGCTCATGCAAGTCTCTCCAGGCCTCTCTGAAATCGTCCTGCTGGTCGTTTCTTATAGAACAATAATATTCCATAACATTCATATACCATAATTTATTCAGCCATTCTCCAATTGATGGGCATCCATTCAGTTTCCAGTTTCTAGCCACTACAAAAAGGGCTGCCATAAACATTTTTGCACATGTGGGTCCCTTTCCCTCCTCTAAGATCTCTTTGGGATATAAGCCCAATAGAAACACTGCTGGGTTAAAGGGTATGCACAGTTTGATAACTTTTTGAGCATAGTTCCAGAATGGTTGGATCCGGTCACAGTTCTACCAACAATGTGAGTGATTCACTTTTGAATCCATTAATTTGTGCCCAGGTTTAAAAAAAAAAAACAAACCACTTTTTTTTTTTTTTTTTTTTTGCCTTGGCCAAAATGAAAATGCATTCTTCACTACAGATGAGATATAAAGTTGATCTCACTACATTCACAGAATGCCTACTCCAAAGAACTGAAGGCACTTTGTAGACATCCATGAAGTAGTTGTAGAATAAATATTATATTCTATAAAGTCAGCGGATGTGAAGTGGGGTAGGTAGCATGTTCACATTTTCTATATAAAAATACATTTACATTTGGAACAAAGTGCTACAGGGATAGCCTGATGAAGAGCACATCTTACAATTCTCACAAAGAAAGTTATCCTTGGGTAGAAAAAGGTCAGATTGTTAATCCAGAGGTACATTTTTGTGAACAATCCTTCCTAGCCCTTGTGGATCTGGGCAGGATCACTAGAAAATGAAATAGCCATGTCTGTTCTATGATTAACAACTGATATATGTTATCAAAATTTAAGGTAGGAAAGTAGCACTAAGCCAGTCCTGGGGTTATGTAATGAAGAATGCCTAGTAATTATTCGTAAAAGTAAGAGTTTATTTATTTTCTTTCTAGTTAAGGAGAAATTAAAATTTTTTTTCTTACCTCCTCTCCTGTGGCATCCAATACACCATCTCCACCCTGGGCCCATCTTTTCTCAATATCTCTTGCTCTTAATCCTTCCTTCACAAACCCTATATCTGATAATAATTCTGTGAATTGCCGTTTAAGGCTGGCAATTTCCTAAAAGAAATAGACAAGATCTTTCAGTGAAGGCATCACTTGATGATTTATACAAGGACACAACAAGAAGAGAACAGTGTGGGACTACAACTTGCATCAATGGATGTTTGCAGTTATCAAAATATCACTAGATGACAAGTATCAAAAAAGTCATATGCACAATTTTATTGTATTACTTGGCATAAAAAAGACATTAAGATGAATCAAGCCTTGCTTGAATAAGTTAATAAAGAGAAACAAAAGGAGAAATAATCATAATGGAAGAGATATTCCAAAGGAATAGATAACAGAGATATACAGTCTTTCACAGATATTTGCATAGGCCCCAGTTTTGGGACTTTGCAGTGATTCATAGTATTATAGCTTTAGTATTTTGTTTGAAAACCTAAGTCAAGAAGAATGTGAAAACTTAGAAAGTTTTTTCTCATGTCCTTAATTACTCTTTGATAACTACATGCTTAGAATACACAGCTTTCTCTCTCAAATGGACACAAAGCACCAACCTGTCCTATTTTACACCTTCCCCTTCATTGTCTCACCAGGGCACATATTATGTGACTTGGAATAAGAGAAGATAAGGAAATGCTGTTGTTTTAGGGCCTTTTCCTTATAGCTGAGTATAAACATGTGGACAGAGAAGCTGAAGATATTTCTTTTAGCTGTTGTTCAGCTGTGGCTATACAATAACAGAGCAGATGAAAATAGCAGAACTGAAAACAAATGAGCACGTTTTAAACTTTCTTCCAACTGTTTTCCTACCATCCAGAAAAATTTGCTCAGTAAGTCACAAATCCAAATTGAAAAAAGAAGCCTGAAAGTTTTTTTACACAAAACTGCTTCAAGATCAGCTTTTATTGAGCTCTCTCTCTCTCTCTCTTTTTAGTTGGTAGGCTGTTTCGGTCATGTCTCACTCTTCATGACCCCATATGGGGTTTTCTTGGCAGAGATAATAGAATGCTTTTTACCATTCCCATCTCTAGCTCATTTTACAAATGAGAAACTGAGGCAAATAGGGTTAAGTGACTTGCCCAGGGTCACACAGTTAGTTACATGTCAGAAGCTGGTTTTGAACTAATGAAGATGAATCTTCCTGATTCCAAACTCAGTGCTTTATCCACTGTACCTCCTCTCCTGTGTCCTATTAATAAGGCTTCAGGTACTCTAATCTGAAGTTAGTAGAAGCTTGGCATGATTAAGTACACAAGGCTGAATCTATTTATTGGAACACAAATGTCATATTTAAATCTCTCTATATGTCCTGAAGAAATCCATAAATTACTCACTAAATGAGTCCTATTCTAATACCGCATCATGGTTTGGAGGTGACCTTGGGTTTTTGGAGATGATGTCAACTGAAAAACTTTCAAATCTACTGGACGCATATTGTTGCTAGCTATGTGTGGTAAGGCTCTTCAAGAGGAGGATGGCAGGCTCACAGGATAAATAATTTTTTGCCACCACACCCAACCTAGTTTTATCATATTGTCAGAAAGCTAGCCATGAAGTGATGGATACTTTTTCTAGGCACAAAATGGTCCACTGATGCCTGGAGAGATTTCAATTGACATCAGTCAAGGAAATACCTACATATATGAAACTTAGATCATTGAAAAGACTGAAGCATGTGTGGACATTATGTTCTTCAGTCTTAAAAGACCAGAGGAAACCTATATAATTGAATGATGGGGACTTTACGATAACACACCCTTTAGATAGGTAAGAACCTTTGGCTAAAAATTTTATCCCTCTCACAAACTATTAAAGAAGAATGTACACTTGTTACTGTCATGTAATCTTCAATACTGGGTCGACAATGTCACCCACATATAGAAAAACTGACATCTAGTAAATTTACATTGTATAGAAATCCAGGCAATTAATTCTTCACTTTTCAGTGCTATCATAGTTTAGTCTAATCATTCATGAAGTTTAGTCTAATCATTCATATGTGGAAAGAGAAGAATAAATAGGACAGCAAGGAGGAGTATAATAGGGTTTATAAGAAATCTTAATAAAGGTCTAAAATTCAAGACTTTGCATAATAATTTTAGACCATGGGATGTATTTGCAGCTAAAGCCAAAGATACTAAAAAATAGCACTTTCATCTGCTAAGGAAGAAGACTGCGATTTAGCTGGAACAAGTCTCCCCAACCCCCTCCAAGAGTGAAGTAAGGAGAATGCTCAAAAGAATCAAGGGAAGGAGCTGCCATCCTTCAGAAGACTGACTCACCTGTAGAACTCTTCCTGAAAGAAAGTTCTCTCTGCAGTAATTATAACTTGCACGAGCGCCTTCTTTGGTGCAAAGCCTCCAACCCTAAATGTTGGAGAAAAGTCAAACAACTTACAGTGTGCATTGTCTTAGGGTCAATGTGGATGCTGACAGCTCTAAATCTAGAATCTTATAAAAAGTCAGCCATGCAAATTTTCTGCTTACCTTATATGCCTGAAGGAGGGCCAGATAATCACTATTTGCTAATGCAAATTCCAGTTTTTTCTGATTTGCTTCTTCCCTTTTATCCCAGGGAGACACCTAAATAAAAATTAAGATTTGAAGGCCACATTTCATCTGAGTTTTTAACCAGCAGTGTGCTACTGAGGGTACCAGGTATTCTAAACAAAGCATGCTCCTTTTGTAACTGATTAACTGCAATTAGGATGTTCTTGGAAACTCTATTTTGATCTGCCTTTGTGTTTCTGTCCATCCACAATAAACTATTCTAGATTTTTTACTTCTAACTAGCAAGATATCACCAAAAAAGCCATTCTTAAAGATGGTTATTGAGTCCTAAATACTGTATGTTATTAATCTTTTGACACCTTCAGTTTAGCAGACACTCTTTAAGAGAATCCTATGATTCATATCTACAAGGACTTGAATCCACCTCTCATGGTCATAAGTAAATAATACTTTAAAAATTTCACAATGTCCCCTGATCTTTATCCTTCTCTTTTTTCTCAAAATCTGATGTCATAATCCTTTTTGTATTCTATCTATTTTATTTCCTTCAGTTTTCAGAAGCAGACTACATGTAAAACATTTTTTTAAAAAACAGGCATTTAATTTGCTTTTTCATTCTCTAATGAAAGAAAAGAAATTATAATTGAAGAAAGTTAAGAGGAAAAGGTTAGCATTTTGGAAAATAACATTACTCATACAGTACTAGCAAAATGCCAGTCTCCCTATGGATGCTTAATGTTTCCTGCTGACAATAGAAATGTTTCCAAATTCAACATAACAGTATTAGAACAAAAAATAATGCTTTACACATGATTAGTTTAGTTGGATTTTGAGCTGATTAATGCCATCAGAAGTATCTGATGTTCATCTGAGAAAAGAAAGTATTAAATCAGCCTGAGTCCCTGTGCAAAAAACATCTTTGTACCATATAACAGTATTCCCTGAGGTAACTAAGCTATAGTTTTTATGGTACTCAAGACCACACACAGAATTTGGATCCTGTCATTTTAGAGAAATATTGCTCATGCTACAATACTTACAAAAGGAGACTTAAAGGCCAAACTAGCTGCAATTGTTAAGGCAGGATCCAGACAACGGAAGATGGCACCAAATAGCATGAGCTTGCCAATTCTCACATCCACAGGTAAAGAAGCCAAATGATAACCCAGAGGGGTCAACTTTTCATCTGAAGTCAAAGCTCCCAAGTCTTGAAGTCGAACTTTAGAGGTTCGGAGAGACTCAATTCGAGGCGGCTCAATAAGCTGAGAGAACACAGACTGAAGGCTGTGATCAGTAAACATCTCCAAAATTTTAATTCTTAAAATGGAAAGAAAATTATTTGTCAATCTTATGCTGACCATTCATGAAATAATGACACAGACTGAATATTTTTTCTTAAAGCCAAAAATAACATTTAAGTTCCTAGATCGCAAAACCTCTCATATTTTCAATGATCAAGTTCCCAACTTCAAAGATCACTTTGGATCCCTGATGAGGTTTTCCTGAAAGGTGTCTAAGCTTCAGAAAACTTCAGGCTACAGTGAAGAGAATGTTCCCTTTTAAAATTCCAAATGCCTCAGATCTCTCAATGAGCACAAACAGGAAACTGATTCCATTTAATTCTTACCTTTCTCTTAAAGTAATTATTGTCTATCTAAGTAATATGGCACCTCAATTATGTTCTACCTTTTGAAGAGGCAGGGTGGCTCATTGGTTAAGCAGATTTAAATTGAGGAATGATCTAGATTCAAATCTTCTTTCTGCTCTGTGCAACTCTTTTTAGGACTATAAGATGTAGAGAAGGTAGACCTGCACTGTTAGAAGGAAGTTCCATATACTAATGAAATCATAGGTTTAGCCCCCAAACCCATTCCTACATGCCTTGTGACAGACTGTTTTGAACTGCTAATTAAATGACTTGTTGATTTTTAACCTTTTATATGTTTATTTCTTATAGTGGCTGTAAGAAATACTGTCATATGTGTCTGCATCCTCTTAAGAACCTTGTTTAGAATAGGTGCTCAAATACATTTTTGATGATTTGATTTCTTCTAAGAAGGCTAAGCAAAACTGATCAAACATTTCAAATTTCTGACACTCCAAATGTAAATCTTTAACATACTCATTTTTTCTTAAGTCTGTTTTATTCCTTTCTCCATCAAGATTCTTTCAAAATGGATTCTATTTAATAAAATCATTTGGAATGAATCCTGTCATAAATGGACTACTTAGACAAAACAAGTAACCTTATTTCACTTAGAGACATGTGGCAGAAGCATCTCTGAGGAGCTTCTGTGTACTTTAGCATGTGCACTTGACACATGAATTAGTTCTTTTATGCCAATATGGGGCAAAATTTCTTCCATTTAGAAAAAGAATGGATGCAACCAAGTCAATAAGGAGAAACTGAGAACACTCGAAACAAATTACAGACATTCAGGTGTACCTTAGGCACAGCTGCTCCAGTGGCACTCTCTGGATTTCTGGCAACTGCTGTTTCAAAAGCTGATGATTGTAGTGATAACTACTGAATAAATGGAAGCAGACTCCAGAGGCAATACGCCCTGCTCGGCCTTTTCTTTGCAGAGCATTAGCTCGAGACACAAATGTATCCTCTAGACTTTCCATCCCTTTGCTTGGATCATACCTGTAACAATAAAGTAAAAGAGTGATCTTGGAAAAAGATGACCAAGATTTCACTTGTGGATAGAAAAGGACTTGTATATTTTGGCAGAGAGAGATATCTATCATTTTCTCTCTGCTGTTATATTATTAGATCTTCAGGAAGCACCTTTTGTTAGACCTTACTGCATAGAGACCAGTTCTGCATATGTGAATATATGAAGTGACGATAAAAATTTCCATAAGCCTAAGTTAGAAGCTCATTACTTTAAAGTCACACCACATAAATTCATTCTGTTACTCTTTACACTTGGTCTAATTCTGTAAAGCATATCTACATTCTGTATAGCATTTTAAGTATTCTATTGATTGATAGCATGTTAATAGAATTAACAACATTTTAATTAAAATTACTAGATGAAAAAATCTGATTTTTACAAATTTTTGTTTCTTAAAGTTCTTATGACTCTTTAAGTGGTGCTTAAAACATGAGTTCACCCTATAGTTTCAAGCATAATTGAACAAACAGTTGGCAGGGGCCAGAAAGGTTGCTGAGGGCTTTTTGGTAGGAGTCATATAATATGATACACAAAAGCAGGGATAGACCTAGAGCAAAAGCAAGGAGAGAACAGAATTGCTCTGAGGTCCTGTGCCCTATTCACTCACCAACATATCTTTGGACCCTTCATGTAACCTTGTCTTATGCCATTTCACCCCACCAGAAACCACTGAAGGAGAATACCTCTTTTCCTTCATTTTCCCAGAATCAATTACATAAACAACATCATCAATGGTAATAGATGTCTCTGCAATATTGGTGGAAATGATGATCTTGGTTACTCCTTTGGGAGGTTTAACAAACACAAGCTGCTGTTCTTCACTGGACAAAGATGAGTGGAGTGGAAGAATGATACACCTGAAAAGAGATAAGAACAGCTATCACTAGATTAAAACAACCAATCATTATTCAGACAATTCTCATGAAAAGCTAATAACACGATCTAACCACTAGCATCTGCCTCTAATCCTGTACCCAAAGTACAAATCTTTGAGTGGGAAGTTCTTTTTGATACTTCAGTATGTATCTACTGAGTTATTTGAACTCAATACTTTAGTTTATTATATTAAGGAGCAAAGTATCTCTTCCCTTTTTTCTTATTCACCATAAAACCTCACAAGCAATACACACCATTTTTTCTTGCTCATATCACTAAGTTATGAAGCTCAAGAAATACAAATATTGTATCTATCAACCACTTTTCCCTTAGATATTAAAACATATCCTATAAAGAATTTTCATACCTACCGTAATTCAATTCAATTTAGTACACAATGTGCCAAGCACTTTTCTAAGTGCTGGAGATACAAAAGAGGCAAAAGACAGTCCCTGTCCTCAAGGAGCTTATAGTCTAATGGGGGAGACAATATATAAACACATATATATAAAACAAATTATATAGAGGAGAAATAAGAATAACAGAAGGAAGGCACTGGAATTAAGAGAGATTGAGGAAGACTTCCTATAGGATGTGAAATTTTAATTGCACTTAAAGGAAGCCAGGGAGATCAGCAGTAGGAGTGGAGGAGAGAGAACATTCCAGCCATGGGGAACAGTCAAAGAAAATTCCTGAAGCTATGAGATGGAATGTCTTGTTTGTGGAACAACCAGGAGGACAGTGTCACTAGACCAAAATGAATACATGTTGGGGAGTAAAGTATAAAAGGGCAGATAGATGGCAAAGTAGATAGAGTGCTGGGCCTGAAGTCAAGAAGATGCATCTTCTTGAGCTCAGTTTGGCTTTAGACACTTACTTAGTTGTGTGACCCTGGGCAAGTTCTTTAACTCTATTTATCTGTTTCCTTATCTGTAAAATGAGTTGGAGAAGGAAATGGCAAACCACTCCATCATTTTTGGATATTGGAAAACACCAAATAGGGTCACAAAGAGTTGGATACGACTGAAACAAGTGAACAAAAAGTTGTAAAAAGACTGGAGAGGTAGGAGGGAGCTAAGTTATAAAGGGCTTTGAATGCCAAATAGAATATTTTGTACTTGTTTTGGAAGCAATTGGAAACTACTAGAGTTTACTGAGTAGGGAAATGATCAAACTTGTGATTTAGGAAAATCATTTCAGTGACTGAATGGGGGATATTGTGGAGTGGGGAGAGACTTGAGGCAGGTAGGCCCACTGGTAGGCTAGCGCAATAGTACAGGTGTGAGAAGATGAGGGCCTTATACCAGAATGGTGGCAGAGTCAGAAGAGAGAAGGGTGCACATGTGAAAGACATTTCAAAGATGAAATCAACAGGTGTGTGTGAGAGATAGTGAGGAACGCAGGATGACTCCTAGGTTGTGAGTCTGAGGGATTGAGAGGATGGTGTTGCCCTCTACAGTAATAGGAAAAGTTAGAGAGATGGAAGGTTTAGGTGAATAATGAGTTCTCTTTTGAACATATTAAATTAGAGATGTCTTATTAGACATCAAGTCTGAGATGTCAGAAAGGCAGTTAGACTAGAAGTCAATGAGAGATTGGGGCAGGAAAGGTAGATTTGAGAATTATCAGCACAGAAGTGGAAATTAAATCTATAGAAGCTGATGAGATCTCCATCAAAGTAGATAGGAAAATATGTCCATCAAAACATCTCTCTAAAAACTGAATCCTATCTCTTGTAACTGAATCTAGTTTCCTTTTCTCCAAGTAAGAAAGTGTTAACCGAAAGTGTCTACTGAAAGTAGGTTCAACCAAAATGAGGGAATAAAATGGGAATAAAGTGACTTTCTGGAGTGAAAATATTTTTTTCATTAATAGTTGGCTTTTATAAACACACATAGCTATGTAAAGAGAATAACTGTGAAGTAAGATGCTCATCATAGTTTTAGAGATAGAGGGAGCCTGAAAGGCCATCTAGGTCAACCCTTTCATTTGACAGATGAAAAAATTGAAGTCGAGTTATTATAAAGTATTTATTAAGCACTTACTATAGGTCAGGCATTGTGATAATTCTAAAAATATTAAAAAATGCAAGCAAGATATCTTCTGCCCTAATGGAGTTTACATTTCAACATGGGAAGACAATACATAAAGAGGAACTGGAAGGGGGAAAGGGTGTGGAGTGAAACCAGGTGTGCAGCATGGAGTGCAGTGGACCTCTCAATGATGTAGTTCCTGAGGCCTCAGCAAGATAATGCAAAAGCTAACCCTATCAGGTCCAAAGAACCCAGGGGCAGAATTCAGTTTATTGGTGGGGAGATGATGACCTGAATAGACATAGGATGGCTAGAATGACTTGGGAAGTGGTATAGAGGCGCACACTGAAGAACTAATTCTTTGAGATACCCACTTAGCTCCCTACAATGTAATAATAACAATTATATTTCATTCACTTTGTTTTTCCAGTGTGAATAAGTGACTGGTCACTCAGACAGCTCTGAATTTACCAAGAGGTGGCTCTGGAGTATTTCTGGTGAGTCAATATGTATCGGGTCATTTTCAAAATGGAACATTTGCAGAACATGACCAATGATAGGAAATTCTTTAATGATTCTAAAATGAATTCAGTAGACATAGGAAAAAATGTAGTTATTAACATGATATATATTTTCATATTTTGTTGAAAACCATAATTGACACAGACTTGAGGAAAGGGAGTATACAGTTTTTTTTTTTAGTCTCTCCAAGTGCTCAGAACATTGCTTTTTTTTTGGATGAATAACAGAATAGTAGAAATGTATGAACTACTTACTTATGTATATCTGTATACCTTTTATTGGAGGCTGAATAGTCAGTGAAAAAAGAACACTGGGCTTTGAAATGGAAGACTGAGGAGTCTTATCTAGGCACTTACTGACTGTTCAATACTATATCTTTCTATATCTCAGTTTCACCATCTATAAAATAGAGACAAAAACTTGTCCTACTGATCTCACAGTTGTGCTATACCTATTTTGTAAATTTTAAAGCATCAGCTATTCATTCAGAAAACATCCAAGGTTACACAGGAATTAGCATCAGAGTTGAGATTTGAACCCAGGTTCTTTACCCCAAAACTAGTGTTCTTTCTCATTATTTTATCTAGTTGTAGAAAAGGCTCAGTATGTTGGAAAACAAAAAACTTACCGCTTACTCTGTCTGTTACTGAAGAGAGGATTTGACTGTAGCCGTTCATAAAGCATTTTAATTTCTGCCAGTCCTGGTAAAAATACTAATACAGCACCTAAATATATGAGAATTTTTGATGAAATAAAGGAGCTAAAACCAATTTGTATTGATAAAATGTTATGAATTTATCAGTTTTAAGCAAGAAATAGTCATATCTGGCATTTATCTTAAAATTTATATCCTTCAGATTGTTTTTCTCTCACAGGGCTTTGGGAATTTTAAATAACAATCTACATATCTACAAATTACTTCACTTAATAACCATGAATGTTCCCTGGGACAAAATATCTGACAAAGAAGAAGTGGCAAGGATACCATCCATTCAAACCCCTCATTTTATAGATGAGGAAGCTGAGATTCACAAACTTTAATAATCTGCCCAGGGTCACACAGCTAGTTAAGTGTCTGAGAAACAACATCAATGAAAGTCTTACTGATTCCAAGTCTTTTACTTAATTTATCACCAAGCTGACTCTTTCTATGTTAACTGGAAAAACAGGCATGAAAAATGTAATGCTCAAGGTTATCTATGTCATTAACATGATTGGGAGCCACTACCAATCCTTCCTTTCAGTCAACTATTTAGTGAAACCTATGGCATTTCAGGTTCCTTGCTAGGGATTATGGGATACAAAAAAAAAACAAACAAAAAACAAAACAAAACAAAAAAACCCCACCAAAACACATGAATAATATCCTCTTCCCTCAAGAAAACAACCATCTGTTTGACACTTCTCCATAGTAGCAAACATCAAAGTGGATTATGAAAACATAAAATAATAAAAGGTCAAGAAGATCTCAAAATTAATTCTTAGCTACAATTATCTTTTTTTTTATGTGTGTAGCTATTCCTTGGTCAATTTCTATTCAACTACTATTTAATTTTTCTTAATGTTTTTGATAAGAGATTAGGCTTAGTTGTACCTCTCACTTTTGCTAACTCCACTCCAATACTGACTTCCCTCTTTCATAACAATGGGAAAAAAGTCTAGTGAATTTGATTACTTCAAAACTAACAAATGTGTATTATAACAAAGACCATTATCTCTTTTGCCCTGGACCCTGTAATTTTTTGTTGTTGCTTTTTTTTTCCCTCTTTGATAAGGCAACTACTAGGGTTAAGTGACTGGCCCAGAGTCACACAGCTAGGGATGATTAAGTGTCTGAGGTCACACTTGAACTTAGGTCCTCCTGACATCAGGACCAGTGCTCTATCTACTGTGCTATCTAGCTGCTTGATCCTATAATGCCATTGGAAAACACTACTTTTTTTGGAAGTCATGTCACACTGCTGACTCGTATTGATGTAATTAAGAAAAAGTTAGTCTTTTTCATATTATTATTAACACATATCTTTCTCATACTTTAACTGTACAGTTAATTTTTAATACAAATACAAGATTTTAGATTACTAAAAAAACTTTCTATTGACAAATATATGTTTTAGAATATTAAAATGAACAATAAAGCAGGAAAAACAAAAAAAAATTAAGACAGTAAATTGTATTCTTGTCCATAAAGCTTGTTTCTTACTATTAAGTAGAACAAATTATGTTTATATTGTTTTTAAAACAGCAGATACCAAATCAACAAGCTTCTTTCTGTTACCCTTTTTGCATATCTTTTTTTGGGTGCATTTAACACAGATTTGTTGTCATTATTGTCATTAATGGCATAATTGCCAGTTATTATTTATTGAATTTAACTTTTTGTTACAATTTATTTCTGGAATTGGACCCTGCTGTTCAACATAATGATTCTTCTCAGATATGCACTACTGGAAAAGCAAATTAAGTATTTAGGTACTAGAGAATGTAGAAATGGGCACAAGGAATAGCTAATCTCCAAGTTAGAAGACTTAGTTCAGGTTAATAACTTTCACATTACCATTTTATTAGAGGAAGATCAAAATTTAATGGGGTCACTGCTAATTTCATTAATTTGTTCTACAACTGTCTCCCATTGTTCTACAATTATCTACATTCTTTTGCCATTCTTTTCATATATGTGTGTATATATGTGTATGTATACATATGTATGTATGTATGTATGTATGTAAAAACATACAAATAGTGGTGGATTGATATTACCTGGTGGGTATGAGTGCGTTCCATCCACAATCCATTCTAGTAAAGCCTCTATTAATTCAAGGTTAACCTTTTCTAGATCCATCATTGACATTGTTTTGATTACAGATTTATTAAATCCTGAAACATGAATAAACGTCAACAGAATAACACAAATTATCATTTCAATGTATTTCAATCTTATTTCACAAAGGGGCAAAGTGATCCATGTCAGAAACAGCAGCTCAAAGAGCCAGTACTGATCAATAGTGTGGTCAGATCCATGAATAGTTATTCATATATAAAAGTATATATTACTTACATACAATTTACATACATAGTTATATATAAATTTATAATCTATTATATACATATCTATCTGAGAGACTTACTATAGGCACATAGATGTCTTCAGTTAGAAATAAGGAACAGAATATTTTGAGCAGGAATGGACATGTTAGCTCATCCAATTGAATTTTTTTATTTTGTTTTTTAAAAATTCTAAACTTACTACCAAATAAATGAGCATTTTTATATACATTATAAAACAGGAGAGGACTGTATACATGGAATTGCAAATTTCTATTATATAAAGTTTACAGAACACATGATAAATTCAGTAAGAATTTAATATTTTTTTTTTTCTTGTATTTGTACCCTGGTACATTAGCACAATGCATGGCACAGTAAGATTGCTTACATGGAATCTCCAAATCTTTTTTACTTGTGTGTGATTTCTTCTTGCCTTTTCATTTCTAGGGAGGAAGCAGAACTTTTCCCCTCATCTTCCCCTATTCCTTATCTCTTAAACTGAGTAATAAAATCATTGTAACAAATATGGAAAGCCAAGCAAAACAAATGCCCATATTGAGCATATAACAAATGTGTCTCTTACATTTTCAGTCTATTCTTTCCTCTGTCAGGAGATGGAAAGCATGTTCCTTCACTAGTTCTTTGAAATTATGGTTAATCATTACACTCATCAGAATTAAGTTGTTCAATGTTTTTTGTTTTTTGCATGGTTCCTATTGTATAAATTCATTTTACATCAATTCACATAAATCTTCCCAGATTTTTCCAAAACTGTGCCTTTCATCATTTTTTAAAAGGCATAATAATAAATTATTATATTCATATAATTTATTCAACCATTCCCTAATTGATAGGTACTTCCTTAATTTACAATTATTTGCCACAACAAAGAACTGCTGTAAATATTTTTGAAATCTAGATTCTCTTTCTCTTCTTTGATCTCTCTTGGGTAAAATTCTGGTATTGGACATAATTCCAAATTGTTTTTCAGGATGGCAAGACTAGTTCATTACTCTACGAACCATGTATTAATGTTCCTTTTCCTGCGACTTCTCCAACATTTGTCATTTTCCTTTTTGCCAATCCAACAGGCATGAGGTAGAACTTCAAAGCAGCTTTAATTTGAATTTCTCTACTAGTGATTCTAAGCATTTTCTCTTTTGATTGTTAGTAGTATAGATTTCTTCCTCAGAAAATTGCCTATTGATATCTTTTGAGCAATGAATTTTGTTCTTATAAGTTTGATTCAATTATTTAACATATGATGTAAATAAGAATCTTTATCAGAACAAAGTTTGATACAAGTTTTTTGTTGCCACTTAACTGCTTTTTTTTTTTTTTTTAGGTGCATTGGCTTTGTTTGTGCCAAACCTTTTTAAACTGTATATATCAAAATGATTCTTTATGTCTTCTGTGATCTTTTTTTATCCTTTTTTGGTCAAGAATTGTTCCTCTATTCATAGTTGTGAAAAGTAATTTCTTCCTTGCTCCTCTTAATTTGTTTTGGATATGAATGTTTATCTCTGTCAGGTATCTGTTTGGAGTTTACTTTTATAGGCGACATGAAACACTGATCCACACTCAATTTCTACCAACCTATTTTCCAATTTTTTTCAGCAGTTTTTGTTGACCTTACCCTAAAAACTATGGTCTTTGGGTTTAGCCAACATCAAGCTACTATTAT
Source organism: Myrmecobius fasciatus (assembly GCA_023553655.1). Classification (NCBI taxonomy): domain Eukaryota; kingdom Metazoa; phylum Chordata; class Mammalia; order Dasyuromorphia; family Myrmecobiidae; genus Myrmecobius; species Myrmecobius fasciatus. Next base: position 63,859 of record JAJPUD010009096.1, on the reverse strand, counting down.
GCTGGCCTGTATCTATCTATATGTAGTGTACCTAATTTTTCCACTTACTGATCTTTATTTTCCAACTAGTATTTAATAGTTTTAGTGATTATTGCTTTGTAACATGGCGTAAAATCTGGTACTAGAGTACAAGGCCTTTTTCTTTTCTACTTGCATTGTCATTTTTATTGTATTGGTTCTATCTACCCATAAACATTTAATATTTCTCCAATTATCTAGGTCTGCTTTTGTAAAGAAAATTCTTGAAGTGTATTCATATAGTTTGTGTATATGTCTTGGCAGACATATTTTATTCAATAGTTATTTTGAGAAAAATTTCTTTACCTCTTTCTGAAGTTCTTATAGTTTTTTGTGAATTTTTTTTTACATCCTGCAACTTTTCTGAAATTGTTTCAATTAATTTTTAGTTGACTCCCTAGAGTTAATAAATTATAACATAAAAAGCAATAATTTTATTCTTTCTTTGCCTGTGTTTATTTCCTCAATTTCTTTCTTATGATTCTATTATAATTAGAATTTCTAGCACTATATTAAATAGTATTTGTGTTAAAGAAAATGCTTGTTTTATCCCTAATTTATTAGAAAGGCTTCTTGGTTTACTCCCATTACAGAGTACTGTACCATATTATGAGAAATCCACTTATTCTTATATTTTAAATGTTTTTAACAGAAATAGGTATTGCATTTTGTATTAAGGTTTTTTTTTTGTATTTGATACAATATAACTTTGCTCATTTAAAAAATTAATTTAGTCTACAATTTTAATGATTTTTCTAATACTGAACCAACATTCTGAATGCTGGCTTAAATACAATGTGATCAAAGTGTATAATCTCTTTTGACATGTTGCTGTAACCTCTTTGCAAATATTTTATTTAAAAATTTTGTGTCAGGGGCAGCTAGGTAGTCCAGTGGAGAGAACACTATCCCTGAAGTCAGGAGGACCTGAGTTCAAATCTGGTCTCAGACACAACACTTCCTAGCTGTGTGACCCTGGGCAAGTCACTTAACCCCCAATTGCTTTAGGAAAAAAAAAATTGTGCCATGATTCATTAAAGATACTGGTCTACAGTTTTCTTTCTGTTTGGTTTAAGGATTAAGACTTTGTTTGTTACAGAAAAAATTCGGGATGCGTCCTTTTACCATTCCTGCAAACATTTTATGTAATACTGTAATCAACTGTTCTTTGAATATTTGCTAGAATTCACTTGTAAATCCACCTGGGTCCTGAAGTTTTTTGGTTTTTTTTCCCCTTTTGGGAGTTCATTAATGGTATGTTCAATTTCTTTTTTTTTTTCCTTAAGACTGGGTTAAGTTCCCTATTTCTTGTCCTCCTAATTTGGGCATTTTATATTTTTGAAATTATCGGTTTCATTTAAAATGTCATGGTTTCTAATAACTTCTTTTATTTTTGTTTCATTTATTATAAATTCATATATAGAATCTATAGATTCTATAGATCTTTAGAATCTTAGAATAAATTCATGAGCACTCTGGAAAATATATTACCTGGATAGCGGGCTGTGAGCTGCTTAAAATTTAGCTGTTGATCTGGCACTGAATCCTTGACAGAGCTCTCATCCAAGAAGTGCAGGGAACGTCTAAGATCCTCCTCTACTTCTTCAAATGCAGTTCTGTTGCGTCTTGCTTTTCTTTCCTCTGAACTTTGCTTCATGGAACGCTTATATGGACTGCTATCCTCAACCACATACCTGAGGAACAAAGGCAAATGGAAGACAGATTTATCAATCACAGTGGCCTCTGGTCTGCACAAACCTCCTAACAATATCTCTGATCTGTACCATATCTTTCCCTACTCATGCCACTCTTTCAAAGTCCTTCTGATTGCCCTCAATTCTGCTGAGAAGTAAATTGGGCAGATTCATCAGATAATTTAAAAAATTTAATTGCATAACCTAAAATAAACTTCAAGAGTTTTATACATATTAATAACCATGCCTGAAATTTGGCTTCCTGTATGGGGAACTGACCAATCCGGTAAAGGCCAGAACTCATACACTTAACGATTACAACCACTGTATTTACATCTAAGATAACTGTGTAAAAAGCCTTTATGTTAACAACTTAATTTCTGGTTTAAATAAAGATACCTCATCGCACCACCTCTAAATCTTGCAAGATCTTAATACTTTAATTAATTTAATATTATCAAATCTCAATTAATAAAGTCATTAAATACTGCTCTTGTCAAATGCATTGATGAGACATTTTTTAATTAAGGTGTAGGAAATAATGCTGGTAATAACAAACATTCCCTTTGGTGCAGATTTGGAAAGTCAATCTTCTCCAAATTGGGAGAATATTAAAAAGTACAGGAAGAACTAGATTTTGATATGTCTTATAATTGTAAATACATGTATATCCATAAAACTGATATTAAGTAGTTGTACTGAACCTAAGGATCTAAACCTGCTTGTGCTACTAAATTTCACTACCTTGGGGAAGCCATTTCAAAAGTGCTGTCATAGCTGCCTTTTTTCTGGGGGGGGGGTCCAGATCCCCAATTTTATTAGTATAAAGAAGCTCCTAATGAAGAAACTTCTTCCATCAATTCAGATCAACAACTCAACTCACTAATTCATATTCTTAAAAGCTGTATGGGACACTAAAGAGTTAGTATTTGTCAAAAGTGGGACTTTAGGTCTTCTGGACTTTGCAGCTAGTTACTAAATGATGTTGTTTTAGTTTCCTTATAAACAAAAATGTGACAAAAATCTCTTACCTTCTTTACATATAACAAATTAAGTATTAGTATATCATGTGTCTCATAATAAATTAAAACCCCAAAAGTTACATTTAAATGAAATAAATTTAAAATACTCTAGGGAAGCTAACTATTTACAAAAATCTTACTGTGACTTTAAAAAGAATTCTTCATTTTATAAAACTCACCCCCTAATTTATCTTTTTGAGTGAATCTGGATTTTTACATCAGATTTGCCTAAAGAATTAGGGGACAATACGGAAGAAGCACAGAATAGAATTATATTAATAACATCAAAATTAAATTGGAACTGCCTGAAAGTGTGATAGATTCTAATATGAGACCACTTAAAATCAATCAGCTTATATAATTGCAAATGTTCAAATTTAGAAAAGGAAGACAGTAATCAATGATAACAAATGAAGAATTGGAATACTATTAGGTAATGGCCTGTAAAAGGAAAAAGACCCCAAAACTTGATTTTTTTCCCCACTGACTTTCAGCAAACCTTAATATATTTCTTACTTAGTCATAGCAATTGCATCTTCCAGGAAAAATTGATCAACAGGAAATGTCCGGCCTACAAAGAGAAAATAAATATGAAAAGAATGTGTCCTAGTTGAAGTAAGCTCTTACAAGGGTACAGAGTTTTTCTGTATAAAAGCTAAATCAGGAACAGATTTAAAATATTTTAAATAGTTTTTGAATGGATAAATTAATATGAACATAATTTTCAAAAGAAAAACACAAGTTATTTATAAGCTCTTAAAAGTATTCAATCTCAATAATCACAGGTATAAAAACTAAAATCTTAGGTAACACTTCATATCCATCAAATTGGCAAAAATAAAAGCAATGAAACTCAATTATGGTAGGAATGTGGAACACAAACAGGTACCCTCATTCATTGCTAGTGGAGTCCAAAGTAAAAAATAAAAGTTGCAGAAATAATCCCTGACCCTATGATAACACTGTTGGAAATTACCTTAAATATGTAATTTTTAAAAAGACTATCTGTTCAATAATACCAACATTATTTGTAATTGCAAAACAAAACAAAACAAAACAAAAAAACTAGAAGCAGCCTAAATGTCTAATGATGGAAGCATGATATAATAAATTGGGGTACATTAATGTTCTGGACTATTCTACTGCAACTAAGATAAACAAGTATGAAGAATATCAAGAAATCTGGGGAGAACTTTGTGACATAACACAAAATAAAAAAAGTAAAAAAACTTCAAGAACAGCGAATAGTACTAACTGTGGTCATATAAGAAGAAAAAGGACCAGACAAATAATCTTCTAGATAAATAATCTTGATGAAGTCTTAGAGGAAGTGACTGAAAAGTTGCTATTTCATAAAAATTCATTTATTTACATGTAAACAATTACAAGGAATTTCTTTACAAAGACAGACTAGTTGACTTTTAATATTTAATGCTGTCATTTTTAAGACAAATAAAAAACCTGCTTATGAAATTCATGGAAAGCTTATTGATTTTTGCCAGATCAATAGCTGAAGGTTATGCAATATTGCACAAAAGAGGACTAATGAAAATACTGAAAGGATGAAAAATTTGGGATATTTATTTGTCTGCTGTGATTAATACTTACAAAAGCATATGCTATGGAAATATAAGATTATTATTATGTCTACTTCTGTGGACACTAACCATTTATCTGGAAGAAAAAAAATATATTGAGATAACATTTACCACACTCCACTTTACGTAATGGCTATAGATCTTCAGGAGAACAATTTATACAAACCAACTTTATTATAAAAACAAAAACTTTGAAAGCTGTAAGAATTCTACTCAAGCCAGTGATTCCAAAGGATGGATGATGAAGAATCATGCTTATCCACTTTTTGAAAGAGAGCTAGGTGATGCACTCAGAGTACAGAATTTCTTGAACATGGCTAATGTGGAAATTTATTTTGTTATATGCTATTTGTATTTGTTACAAGGATTTTCTTTCTTTCTTTTTTTTCCCCCAATGGTGGAGGGTGGGAATGGGAGGAAGAGAAAATGGATTATTGTTCATTAAAAAAATCATTTAAAAAAGAACTATAGGCTTTTATAGTTCATTGATATTTAACTGGATATCTCCTAAGCCTCTATCTTAAGTCCTTTTCTCTTCTTCTTTTATGTTATCTTACTTGGTGATTTCATCAGCTCCCATTTGCTCAATTACTTATCTCTATGTGACGATTTAAAAAGATCTTGTTTCTCTTCTGAGCTAGCCCTGCAAGTACCTCAAACTCAACATGTCCAAAACAGAACTCACCCAGCAACCATTCCAACCCAGGTCCTTGTCATCTCTTGTATAGACTATGAAATAGACTTCTGATTGGTCTCTGCCTTAAATTCTCCCTTATTCCAATTCACCTTCCTCTCAGGAGAAATCTCCTATATCAAAGTGATTTTCCTGACGTGGAAAACTGAGCAGGTCATTATTCCTCCCCAACTTCCTCTATCCCTACTCAGTATACTCCAGCAGCTCCCTATGACCTCCAGAATAAAATATAAAATCCTGTTTGACATTTAATGTCTTCAATGATCTAGCACATTCCCACATTTCCAATCTTTTTACAGTTTTCTCTCTTGCATGCCCTCTGAGATCCAGTCGCACCCACCTCCTTGCTGATATTTGCACTGGTTGTCCCTCATGAACAGAATACTTTCTTGCTTCACCTCCCACTCAGCTTCCTTCTCCAGTTGGAATCTTCATCTAAAGGCCTATTCCAATCATCTCCCTTTCCCTGCCTCATCCTAGTTGGTCCCTTTTGTCTGAGAATGACTTCCACTTCCACTCTACACATACACACAGAGCAGGTATTTGCATGATGTCTTTCTTCCCCCCCCCCATTTCCACAATTAGAATGGGAGCTCCTTAAGGATAAGGGGTCATATTTTTCCTTTTTGTTATATTTCATGGGCTTAGTACAGTGCCTGGAATATAATAAGCGCTTAATAAATGCTTGTTGATTATTTCTCTACTATCAATTTTTCCATAACTAAATACTCATTTAATTTCAGAGTCAAAAGACTCATAATGTTGGATGAGTTATTTAATTCTCTGAGTCTCAATTTCCCCATAAGTTTTAAAAAATAAAAATTAACAGTGAGACTTGGAAACCAATAACACACCTTTTCTTTCCATTAATTGTGCATGGATTTTTTTTTTTCTCAGTTAAGCAATATTTGAGCATGCAAGTCTGTGTCTCTGGACATACAACATATGGTGATTTACTTACTGGGGGAATTCTATCAGGAATCAGTAATCAGTACTGTGTACTCTTTCCTATGAAAAGTAAAGCTTTTTTTTTTTTTTTTTTGACCTGTCATCACTAAGAATCCTGGGCTTTTGACTTGTTTCCCACACTCATACATATAACACATATGAGTGTTTTGAAACACTCATAAACATGAGTGTTTTGAAAACATTCATTGCTAATAATTGTAAACTTGAAGAAATCTTTTTGAGAAAATCTGGCAATATTAAATAAAAGTAAAATAACCCTATTTTTATGACTCAACAATTCTACTTTGATCACTATCATCAAAAGGTAACATCAAATAACAAATTAAAAAAGCTATCCATTCAAAGATTTGCAAATGGTTAGTTAAATTGTGTTGTAAAACTGTTGACTTTGGTTTTATGGTTTGTCTTATTTTGTTTTTGAAGTGGACCAATGAAATCAGGAAAGTTATATTGTGACATGCAAGTGAGTTGGATTTAAATGAACTAGAGCTGTGCAAAGTTATCAGCCTCACTTCTCTCTTCCAATCATCTGAGTTCAGTAACAAGACATAGATCAGGACAACTGGTGATGGCCCCAGAAGCAATGAGAGACCTTGACCTTTTTGAGCTAAGGTCTTTCCCAGATCTCAGTTTGAACGAGGAAATGTCCAATCAGTGATTAAGGCTAGGTAAGAATTGAGGCAAAAGATGCCTAGTTTGCCTTTACAAAAGAATTAGTCTGAGAGGGGAAAACCCTTAGTTTAGAACAGAAGCAAGCTTTTTACACACTCTAAGCCATCAAACCCAAACAATGAGCAAATGAGGCTTGGGTTGAGATCTGTTACTGGACAAATCAGTGAGAGCCAGTTATTTGGGTTTAAAGGTACAGTTAAATAACTCCATTTCAATTCCAACAGGTCTGGTTTTCCAGAGCTATACTTTAAGAAATCATAAAAGAAAACTACACGAGACAACTGGTGTTGATAAATATGGTGAATGCAAAGAAACCTGGAAAGAGGTTTTTGAAATGACACAGCAGAAAAGAAAAAAGTAGAACAGAGTTATTAAACTATGGGCACACAAAAGGAAAAGTGAATATAAATAGCCCTGGAGAATGGCTTAAGGCACCTCTGTATTAAAAATCAATCAAACAGTGAATCATCATCAGAAGTTTAATCAAGTTTAATGAAGTTTTTAGTAAAAACTAAAACTAAGAAGTACAGGATCTTGAAATTCTGAAATAAAGTTCCATTAAATAATTCTATTATATTACTATTTTAAAAAAATGCTTTTCAATAATGACAGAAGGGAATTAGCTGGAAAGTAGCCTTAGCAAGTAGAAAAATTACAATTAGGCCAGTTTACTCATTTTTTAAACGTTACAGAGTTAAGGAATTTCTTTCAGCTAATATTCCATAACTATCTTTCTATCTAACTAAGGATCTATAACTAATTGGAATCAGGTTTACAGTACTTTCTCCTAATCCACTACCAATACCTATTCTGAATAAATACTAATAACAATTTACCAATCAGTTCTTTCAGACCATTCCTTTATAAATATTTACAGAGAAGTTAAAACCCAGAGATATTAAGCAATCAGAAGCAAATTAGCACCAAGACACCTAAAAGGTATTCTAACTACACTATTTAATTTACTAAAGTCTGTGATCTTTATGATTAAAGCACATATTATAAAAACAGATAGCTTCTTTCTAAAGGCCCACTATGATAAAACTATTTCAGATTGCAGATTAAACATAAGTATTTTAAATAACCAAGAATATAACTAAATAACTGAGAGTTTAAATTATAGAGAAAACAAAAAATTTCTAAATGAACTATAATGTTATTGACATCAGTTTCATAAAATGCCTATAGTTTGATTCATAAAATACCTATAGGCTGATAACATAATCACTTCTTACCCAGAAAAAATGTATTTATCAATACATTCCTTAACTGAGGCACAATATTAAAATATTTTATATGCATTTAACAAGGATAATAATACAAAATTTAACAATACATTTTTCTCACCTGGTATATTAATAACTGGGCAAGAATTAAAGTATTCTGAAAAAAGCTCAGCATTCAATGTGGCACTCATCAAAACAATACGAAGATCTTGATTCTGCAACAAAACGTCCTTCAAAACTAGCAGCAAGAAATCACTGAAGTGAAGAAAAAACATCAACCAAATTCAAAGTCAAATATTTGTTCCATTCAGATTTTCCTCCTATTTTTTTTTATTCATTACTACTGTTTTGAAATGTAAAAAGACTTCCCAATAAGTACTTGTTCTCTTACTCGTTTTTCCCTTTTTATCATCTTTATCTCCTCAAAAACTTTATAACCTTTACGAATTCAAACTCTACAATGCAAATTCACAAATGAATCTAAATAAGTTACATGTGCCAAAGGTGGTTTGATGATTTTTTTAATGGCAATCCTTGAAATTTGTTTCCCACATTTTATCATCTTTTTATTTTCCTTTCTCCCCCCCCCAAGGTCTGTCTCTTCTTCAAACTCACTTATGTTTTTGATACTGTGGCCATTTAATTTTTCATGATTGCCTTTATACATATGTACTTTACTAGTTATATTCTTTTAGGAAGGAAGAGAAATTATTTCTTTAGATTTTGAGGGCATGTGGTATAGTAAGAAGAATCTGAAATTAAATTCCAACTTGGCCACACTTACTCAGTATGCGTTTATAGACAAGTGCCTTCACTTACCTGAATTATTATTTCCTCATTTGTAAAATAGGAATGATGTGCTCATTGCACTACCTACTTCCCATGGTGGTTATTTAGATCAAATGAGAAGCTGTAGGTACAGACCTCTTTATTTGGTGTTTAAAGTTCTTCTCAACCTAGCCACAATCTATCTTCTCAGTCTAATGATACCTGAGTCATTCTTCTATACAGTCCTCATATACAACAACCCATCTCTCATCTCTGTCTTTCCACAGGGAGATGTTCTCCTTGAACTTGTCAATTTTTGAAGAGTTTTTAAAAAGCAGCTATGGAAGTTGCCTTGTCCTTGGTCAACCTAGGACCCTGGACAATAATATCCTAAGTTAATAGATATAAGTCTAATCAATTCCCACCCTCATGTTTCCTAATCCCTATGATTTAGGATCACTGTCTGTTGATGCAAAAATTCTCTTTCCTTGCTGTCTTAATGCAGTCCTGATCCACCCTCCTTTCTCCCCACATCTATTATGAACCAAATGTCCTCCTATTCTATTTCATCTCATTAAACTCCGAAAATGAACATACAGCTCTCTCTGAAAGACACTATATTCCTAGACACATCTGAGGTTCAGGTTTCTCCCTTTGCACCCTGACAAAATGAGTCAGGCAGTGCCAACCTCCTCGTTCTCCACTATACCTTCTACCACTTTGCCACTACAATTCATAGTTCCTTTTCCCAATCTGTTGCCAAGTCCTTCAACATTACCTTTGCATCATCTCTTATTTCTACTCCCCACTTTTCTGCTAAGACACTCAGCAACCAAGGACAGGCCTTTGGCATGTCTTATCTGGACTACCTCAAGTCTCTCTTCTTTCCAGCTCATTGTCCACTCAACTATGCAAGCAATCTTCCTTCCCTAACTGGTCAAAGGATTATGAAAGGCAGTTTTCAGAAGAAAAAAATCAAAGCTATCACAAATCTTATGAAAAAATGTTCTAGATACCTAAGGATTAGAGAAATGCAGATTAAAACAACTCTAAAGTTTTACCTCATACGCATCAGATTGATAAAGTTGACCAAAAAAGAAAATGACAAATGTGAAAAGGCCTATGGAAAAACAGGTACATTAATACATCATTGTGGAACTGAGAACTGATTTGACTGTTCTGGAAAGCACTTTTAAACTAGGCCCCCAAAGTTACTAAACTGTGCATACCCTTTGGCCCAATGATAACTATAGTATGTCTGTACCTCAAAGAAATCAAAGAAAGAGGAGAAGAACCCATATGTACAAAAATATTTGTACCAACTTTTTTTGTGTGTGTGTAGAAGTAAAGCACTAGAAACTGAAAACATGAGCATCAAATGTGGAATAGCTAAACTAATTATGCTATGAATGTGATGGAAAAATAAAAGGCATGGTGGTTACAAAAAGCCTGGGAAGATTTGTATGAATTGATGGCAAGGTGAAGTAAGCAGAACCAAGAGAACAATTTATACAATAACAATAATATTGTAGAGATGATCAACTTTGAAAGACTTTGGAATTTTGATCAATATGCTAACTGACCACAATTTGAAAGGACTTATGATGAAGCATGATATATACTTCTAGATGGAGACATAAGATTCAGAGTACAGAGTGAAGCATGTTTTTTTCTTTTCTCTCTTTTGTTTTTTTGATATGCCTAAAATGGGGATTTCTTTTGCATGATACATGATACAAAATGTGTTTTATTTTTTCTCAATGAGTGGGGGAGGGAAAAGAGGAAGAGAAAGAATTCAGAACTGAAAATAAAATAAAATTGAATGAAACAAAAGATGCTTAAAAATGCTAACGGGGAGCAAGGAAGGAGTGGCAGGGATAAGCCACAGGAAGTCACATGCACAGTGACAGCTCAGAAGCCAATCTGACCAGAATAGGAAGTTCATGGAAAGAAATAATATGAATTAGACCCAGAGAGGTGAGAGGCAAAGTATGGAGGGCTTTTAGTGCTTATATTTTGAGATGTTTATATTTTATCCTAGAAGCAAATACAGAAATGGTATAATCACTTCTGTGTTGCAGGACTATCAATTGAGCAGATAAATAGAGGATAGATTGGAGAGGAGAAATACAGGAAATAGAAAGATCAGTCAGACAGACATTGAAATAGTCAAGGCAAGAGATGAACTAGAGTAGAGGCAGTATCCTTAATGTAATCCTCTAGCTTCTAGAATAAAAGACAATTTCTTATTAATTTATTTAATATTTCCCCCCATTATATTTAAAACAATACATTTTTTTAAACTTTTGAGTTCCAGATTTTCTTCCTTATCCTCACTCTTAGCCATTAAGAAACCATATGTGAAGTTGCATAAAAATATTTCCATAAAAGTCATGTTGTAAAAGAAAACATAGATCTCTCACTCCCAATTAAAAAAAAAAACCCTCAAAAAATAAAGTTAAAAAAAATAGAGTATGATTCAATCTGTATTTAGATACAATCAGTTTCTAGAATAAAAGATAAACTCCTCAGCCTGGCAGTTGAAGCCCTCTACAATTCAGCTCCCATTTACTTCTCCAGGCCTAAGGTAAAAGTGGAGAAAAGGAGTGAAATATAAATGATGTTGTAGGGGCAGAATCAACAGGATTCAGCAATTGATTGAATCTAAGCTGCTTCTTCATCCTCAGTCTTCTGCATCCTCTCTTCCTCCTGGTTATCTAGGCTGCCTGACCACTTCTTTTCAATCTTCTTTGCTGGACCATGTTCCATTTTCTGCCTTAAAATCATGAGTGCCCTTCAAGATTTTGTGGGCCTTCTTCTCTCTTTAGATTTCTCCCTTGGAGATATTACCACCTCCTGTAGGTTTAATTAACATCTCAGAGAAGATGACTTCCAAACCTATAAATCCAATCTTAATTTCTCCATTGAACTCCAGTTCTAAATTACCAATTATTGTTGGACATATCTTTAACTGGATGTCCAACTGACATCTCAAAGTCAATAGGTATAAAAAGAACTTATTACTTTTTCACTCTAAATCTGCCTCTCTTGCAGAGAGGCCTCCAGAAAGGGTTTGCATCCCAAATGGATCATAAAAAAGGGAAAAGGACCCACATATGCAAAAATGTTTGTAGTAGCCTTTTTATAGTGGCAAAATGCTAGGGTATGGGACCCTGCTGAGAGGGAGTACCGAGGCCACCTTGACCTGTGGTGCACAATAGGTTTTCTGCCACATTGCAGAAACGCCCTTGTTGAGCAAGGAGCACTGGTGCACAGCATAGGAATGGGTAGAGCCTGAGGGTCACAGCTAGTTGCTCGCGAGCAGGGATGCCTTGACAGGGCCTATCGCCTGTGAGTGGGTTGCTGATGTGGCTGGGTTGGCTCTCTTCCCATTGGCGGATACCATGCATATGCAATGCCCGTGAGCTGCTTCTCTGAATGAGGATTGGGGATTGCCTACTCTTCACGCGCTGATCATGCTTGCAAAAATAAGGCTGTGCAGCATAATAAACTGGAGCTCTTTTCACACCCTATGAATTCCCCTGCCTCATTCATCTCACCTCTGAGATCAAAGGGCTCATACAAGGTGAGCTCTTAAAAGATGGCTGCAACAGCAAAGAACTGGAAACTGAGTGGATCTCCATAAATTAGAGAATGGCTGAATAAGTTATGATACATACATATAATGGAATATTATCGTTCTATAATAAATGATCAGCAGGATGATTCCAGAGAGCCCTGGAGAGACTTATAGAAAGTGATGCTAAATAAAGTGAGTAGAACTAAGAACATTGTATACATCAACAAGATTAGGTGATATTAACTTTGATGGACTTGGCTCTATTCAACAATGAGGTAATTCAGGCCAATTTCAATAGACTTTTTTTAAAATTTAAATTAAAGCTTTTTATTTGCAAAACATATGTATGGGTAGTTCTTCAACATTGACCATTACAAAGCTTTCCATTACAAGTTTCCCCCCCTCCCCAGTCCCCTTCCCTCTCCTAGATGGCAGAAAGTCCACTACATGTTAATTATATTAAAATACTTGACAAATTGAATGTATGTGCAAGAAAAATCCTATCTACAAGAAAAAAAAATCTGAGAAAGGAAACCCAATGCAAGAAAACATCGATAGAGAGCATGAAAATATTATATTGTGGTCCACATTTCATATCCCTCTCTCTGGGTGTATATGGCTTTCTTCACTGAACTGGTTTGAAACATTTCATTGTTGAAGAGAGCCATGTCCATCAGAATTGATCATCATATAGTCTTGTTGTTGCCTTGTATAATGACATCCTGATTCTGTTGATTTCGCTCAGCATCAGTTCCTGTAAGTCTCTCCAGGCCTCTCTGAAATCATCCTGCTGGTTATTTCTTATAGAACAATAATATTCCATGACATTCATATAGTATCATTTATTCAGCCATTCTCCAATTGATGGGCATCCATTCAGTTTCCAGTTTCTAGCCACTACAAAAAGGGCTGCCACAAACATTCTTACACATGTGGGGCCCTTTCTTTCCTTTATGATTTCTTTGTGATATAAGCCCAATAGAAACACTGCTGGGTCAAAGGGTATGCACAGTTTGATAACTTTCTGAGCATAGTTACAGATTGCTCTCCAGAATGGTTGGATCCAATCACAGTTCCACCAACAATGTATCAGTGTCCCAGCCTTCCCACATCCCTGCCAACATTCATCATTATCTTTTCCTGTTATTTCAGCCAATCTGACAGGTGTGTAGTGGTACCTCAGAGTTGTCTTAATTTGCATTTCTCTGATCAATAGTGATTTGGAGCACCTTTTCATATGACTAGAAATGGTTTTAATTTCATCATCTGAAAATTGTCTGTTCATATCCTTTGACCATCTATCTATTGGGAGAGTGGCTTGAATTCTTATAAATATGAGACAATTCTCTATTATATTTTAGAAATGAGGCCTTTATCAGAACCCTTAAATGTAAAGATGATTTCCCAATTTATTGCTTCCCTCCTAATCTTGTCTGCATTAGTTTTGCTTGTACAAAAACTTTTTAACTTAATATAGTCAAAATTATCTCTCTGGTGTTCAATTAAGAGTTCCAATTCTTCTTTGGACATAAATTTATTCCATCTCCACAGATCTGAGAGGTAAACTATTCTATGTTTCTCTAATTTGCTTATAATATCACTCTTTATATCTAGATCATGAACCCATTTAAATCTTATCTTGGTATATGGTGTTAGGTGTGGGTCAAGCCCTAATTTCTTCCACACTAGTTTCCAATTTTCCCAGAAGTTTTTGTTGAATGTTGAGTACTTATCCCAAAAGCTGGGGTCTTTGGGTTTATCAAACACTAAGTTGCTATAGTTATTGCCTAGTATATCCTGAGATTCTATCCTATGCCACTGATCGACTGCTCTATTTCTTAGCCAGTACCAAATGGTTTTGATGACCACTGCTTTATAATATAGTTTTAGATCTGGTACAGCAAAGCCACCTTCATCAGCCTTTTTTTTCATTAATTCTCTTGAAATTCTTGACCTTTTGTTCTTCCAAATGAACTTTGCCACTATTTTTTCTAGATCTATAAAATAATTTCTTGGGAGTTTGATTGGTATGGCACTAAATAAGTAAATTAGTTTGGGTAGTATTGTCATTTTTATTATATTCGCTCGGCCTACCCATGAGCACTTAATGTTTTTCCAATTGACTAGGTCTGACTTTATTTGTGTGAAAAGTATTTTTTAGTTTATTTCGTATAGTTCCTGACTTTTCCTTGTGGCTCAATAGACTTTTGATGAGAGAACCATCTGCATCCAGAGAGAGGACTAGGGGGACTGAATGTGTATCACAACATAGTATTTTCAGTTTTGTTGTTGTTTGCTTGCGTATGGTTTTCTTTTCAATTAAAGTTTTTTTTTTCCTTTTTTGATCTGATTTTTTTTTTTTTGTGCAGAATGATTAATGTGGAAATATGTATAGAAGGATTGCACAAGTTAGAAGGATTGTACAAGTTTAACATATTGGATTACTTGATGTCTAGGGGAGAGGGTGAGGGGAGGGAAAAAATTTTGAACACAAGGTTTTGCTAGGGTGAATGTTGAAAATTATCTTTGCATGTATTTTGAAAATAAAAACCTATTATTTAAAAAATAAAGAAAATATCACCATTCTCCAAATCACTCATTCCCATACTTGGAGTTATCCTAGACTTTTCTCCTTTCTCTCAATCCTCATAACCAATCAGTTGCCAAGCTTTATCTCTTCTACCTCTATGAAATCTCTCTTGCCCATCTCCTTATTTGTACTTGCACAGTTATCACCTTATTTCATGGTCCCATCATCTCTCATCTAGATTATTCTATTAGCTTTTCTAATTTATCCTTTTCCCTCCAATTTCTCCTCTCTTCATTCCATACAGCTGCCAACATCTCCCCCCAAGGCAATTGGGGTTAAGTGACTTACCTAGGGTCACACAGCTAGAAAGTGTTATGTGTCTGAGGCCGGATTTGAACTCAGGTCCTCCTGACTTCAGAGCTGGTGTTATATTCACTGTACCACTTAGATGCCCCCAATATAAACTTTCTAATGCACAAATCTGACTAGGCTCCTTGCCTATAAAAATCCTCAAAGTTTTCCATTGTTGTAGATTAAAGACAAAATCCTGCCACAATGTGACCTGGAAATTTGTGTTTCTGCCATTTATTATCTTACTCTTCATCATGAACTCTCTGACAAACTGGCCTTCTTTGAACTCCATATGAGATCTCCTGCTTTTATGAATTCATATTAATTGTACCACCCTGCCTGAAATACACTTTCCTCATCTCTGCCTCTTAGGAAACCTCAGACTGTGTGCCAACATCTTTGTAAAGTATTCCCTGATGCTCTTTGATTCCCCTCTTGCATATGTGATGTTATCACTCTCTTCCTTCTCCAATTACATTTGATTTACATATCTGTGTACATGCTATATTTCCTCAAGAAAATATAAACTCTCTAAATTAGAGAAATTTCATTATCTATCGTCTTCCTTCTCCAGTTGCTCATGGCGCCACAGAAGTGTCTCTGAGTTTTTTTTAATTTAATAGCACTTTTTTTTTTTTTCCAATTACATATAAAGACAATTTTCAACATTCATTTTTTGGAAGATTCTGAGTTCCAAATTTTTCTTCTTTTCTCCATTCCTTCTCCCCTCCCCAAGAAGGCAAGCAATCTAATATAGTTTATACATGTGCAATCATCAAAAACACATTTCCACATTAGTCATATTATAAAAGAAGGTACAGAACAACTTTGGCAGTCTCTACCATGTCTAAGGGTTTGCAATGTCAGCTTAGTGATGTCTGTCATTGAGGACTAGCCTAGCTGATACTGGAGATGATTTCTTCCCATATCTCTTATGTGATGAAATCATGGATCCATGAAGCAATGAACTCTCCTTCCTTAGTACATGAACACTGCAGACACTTAATAAGTACTTGTGAAACTGAATATGTTCAAGATTATCCCTATCACTAAGTCAGAATAGTCTTGTCATTCTACTCTGCTGTGGTACCTCTGTTTTGGTTGCTGATAGTTACATGGCTTCTATTTTGGTGCCTCTCTCTATTTCCAACTATTTTAAGGGAGTTCTGAAGCATGTCTCACACCCTGAACTACATCATATAACAGTTCAATTTCTTTCTGAACAACTAATAACTCTTAAATGATTAAGAGAGATTAAGAGAGCTAACTAATGATTGTAGATTGAAATGTAGCAGGCATGGCATTATATCCAAATAGATGTTTTTTAATTTAAAAAAATTATATAAATATATATGAATATATATATGTATGCATATGTATATATACTCATATATATAAAATATATAATATAATGATGATGCAGGTTGAGTAGCCATTTTGCCCAGCATAACTTACTATGAATGGATCTTCACTAGACTAGATGCTGCCAGTCTAGCACTTTCAGTTCTATAGAAATGAGATACTATGTCTTGATATAACCTCCAACCTGTGTTTCTATACACATTCTATAATCACCAGTGTTAATGAAGCTGATCTACAAGTAAGTGATTTTCAACTATGTCCTAATTCTATGCAATTATGCCTCTTACCTTTCTTCTGTCCTCTCATGAACTTCATCAACAATAATGTGAGTGACTCCCTGTAGGGCTGTGTCTCCTTCTAGCCTTCTCAGCAGCACTCCTGTGGTACAGTATAACAACCTGGTGGCTGAGGACTTTATATAAAAGGACAAAGGATAAGACAATTAGTCAACTAAAAAAAAAACACACATACCAAAAGTCCTGCTATCACATACTTCTGAATAGGAAGCCATATAAACAAATTGAATAACCAGGAAATAGTATAGCATATTAGGAAAAAAGCATAGGACTGGCATTTTGCACACCTGGTTCTGATCCTGGGTGCTGACAATACTGTGACCCCAGTTCAAATGACTGGGTCTCTGGGACTTGAGACTCACCTGTAAAATGGCAATAATAATATTTAAACACAAAGTTATGAATGAAGTAAATTGTGAAAGCTGTCTCACAAGATGGAGACAGTGTTCTAAAGACTGAGTCAAGGTCAGCTGTGCTCCAGGGCCAGGTTTCTTTCTCCAGAAATCATGTGGTTTACAAGGAATGCTTTACAAGTTTTCTTTGTGAGACTAAGTTGGGGTCACCTTGGCATCGAAACTCCCATATAAGGTAATTTAGTAATCCTAAAGATGTGGTTGGATTGAAAGTTTTTCCTCATTTATGACTTAGAATTTGAGGTCATTTGTTCTGGCTAATCAGGGCAAAGATCCAGCCTATAGGGAGTGTTAGCCCAGGCCCCTATATAATTTTTGTCTGTTAACTAGGCCTTGTCTCTCCTTGCCCAAATGCTTGTGGGGAGGGAAACACCTTCTCTTGTGAAATTGTAATAAAATTCCTTTCTGTTTTTGCCTTGAGAAATCTCCTTAATTTCTTTGATCTATTTGAGCCAGCAGTCTTGTCACACAGATATGAGAAAAAAATTCTGTGAGTCTTAAAAAATAATTAATTTAGGTGAAATTAAATTATTTCATATTAAGGGTTACTATTATCTATAAATTGAGGTGTTTGAACTTGAAGGTCCCTTCTAAATTTAGCATTCTATATAATTTTATTCTGTCAATTCTAATCCAAATTTAATTCATACTCTTGCTGTCAAGAGCTGTGAATTTCAAGTCTAAAACAATATGAAGTAATATAAAATACACAAATGACTGTCTGAAAAATATAAATCAGAATTAAATTGCTTTTTATTTGAATAAGGTCAAGAAATAACTCAACAAAAAGCAAAATGTTTAAATTTAAAAACAACCTAACTGGTAATTTCTGTCAATGAAATTGACAGAAAATCCCCCCAAAAAACACAGAGGTCTGCCTGAATAAGACTTGCTTGAAAATATCTCTAGAAAAATTTCACATTTTTCTGAGGATCACCAACTGAATTTATCCTGAAGGGTCATCATCAAAATTTTCTTCAAATCATTAGATCTAAAGTACTCTTTAAACATAAAAAGGTGTAATATATTATAAAATATTATATAAAGTATAATAATATATATATAATTTTAATAAATAATATATTTATAATAAGTGAGCAAGCTACAAACCTTGATGCTTTCTAAGCGGATCTGGTATCCCACAGTAAGACCTATTTTTTCTGCTCTCTCTTTAGCCACACGTTCAGCTACGGAAATAGCAGAGATCCGTCGAGGCTGGGTACAGATGATGTTTGCTACCTTCTCAGCAGGCCCATACAGCGTATCGTCCAGAATAAACTGAGGGATCTGAGTAGTTTTTCCACATCTATATCAAAAAGAGCCCCCCCACACACACACACACATAACCAAAGCAAACTTTTATGAGAAAGTCTTTAATTTCTACAATTTTTTTCTAGGTTTTTTTTTTTTCAGAAAAATCAATAAATGATCATATGTTATGGGAAAGGGATTAAAGCAGTTATACTATTCCATGTAGCTTCATCTATTTACAAGAAGAAATCTTACAACTTTTGAATTTATAGCTGCTAAACAAAAGATTAGGTACCTTCAATTTAAAAGACCTCAGATGAAAAGGCCAATCTCCTAAAAAAACTATTTATTTGTAAAATGGGGATTTTGATAACAATGATAACAGCAATGACAATAAAAGTAACAATAATGAGTATTTTTATAATGCTTTCATGTTTGTAAAATATTTTACAAATATTATTTCATTTGCTCCTTATAAAAATCCTGGAAAGTAGGAGCCATTATTTTCCCCATTTTACTGATGAGAGAGATTTAAGGAAGACAGAGGTAAATGATTTGCCTGAGGTCAAATAGCTAGTAAAAAGCTTGAGGCTAGATTTCAACTCACTCCTTCCTGACTCCAGGTCCAGCAATCTATCCACTGTACCACCTAGTAGATGCTTCTCTTTTAGAGGTATAACATTTTTGAAAATTATACTTTGGGATAAAAGATTAGTTCATGTCTAAATGTACTGAAGACTATAAAGTATAACATATTTTGATATAACAATATTATACTTAGCTATAAAATGCTGGATATTTCTCTCTTAATATTTATTTACTTAGATTTCAGGCAGAATGGGAGAAACTATAACTACACAAATAACTCTGGGTCTTGATAAAATATGCTTCCATGTTTAAAAAAAATACAAAATTAAATTCACAATTGCCCAATACAAAATTAAGTTTATATTAGATTTCCCTCTCTACCAGAGAAAGGAGAAACTGGGAAAACTCTTATATTATGTCCCAAATGACAGATCTTGGGCTTTACTAAAACCACAGGAAATTCTAAAGATGAATTCCTTTTCAAATAAACACTCTGAAATTATTCTTTAAACTCAAATATGTGCTCTTAGAGTTCTCTTAGAGAATCTTATCCTAAAGGAATTTCAATTCTTAAAGGAATTCCTTCACTTATTCATAAGCACTTATCAGAAAGAAAATAAAAATAGCCCCCTCCTCCAAAAAAACCCCCAAAAAACCCAAAAACAAAAACCACCAATCAATATAAAGCCAATTACGACTGAAATTACAAGCACAAAAAGCAGTTCTACTATGACAAAACCAAATGTTTTCCTAGTATATAACTGGTCTAAGTTAACCAGGGGCCATACCACATTCTAATATTTAGATTAAATCGCCATTAAGAATACATCACACTCTTACCCAGTCATACCACTCACAACAAGCACTTGGTGCTTGCTCAGCAAATCAAGAATGGTTTCTCTTTCTTCCCAAGCAGGGAGTGATCGTCTCTCTTGCAGAATTGACTGGTATTGTCTGGAAGCCTAATATAATCCAAAGGTATCAAGACAATCAAGTTGTGCAATCATTATCCCACAAAACCTTGAGGACATTTAAAAAAGCCTACAAGAGAAACTCACTCCTTGGGTTTAAACACTTTTCCTGCTTTACCCAGTAATAGTTTCTCTATCACATAAAATAACCATTTCAAGTAATAATAATAATAATGATAATAATAATAGAGTTTCTTCACATGAGGACAGTTATTACACAAGAACTTCATCTGGAGACCCAGATCAGCACTGAGCATGGGGTTACTGACTATCTATTACAATTGGGAATAGAGTTTTCTATCATCTAAAAAATTTATAAAACCATATAATTTCCAGCATATCCCATTTGTACATGTGTGTGACCTCTGAGCAACTGAGTTGTTCTATTCTTATTTTTAAAGGCTTGATTGATAGAGCTAACCTTATCAGGGCAGATATTTAAATCACCTTTATTTGGATGTCTTCAGAAATTAATCTGTTTATTAGCAGGTATCTAATTCAGGACTATAAATTTTGTTCAAAACATCACTTGGTTTGTACTATACTAAAACTACATGGTTCTAAGAATGATTGGAATTTTGTTATGCAACTTATGGGCTGATATTCAAAATCAGAAGAAAATCTGACATATGGAAAACTGAAAACAGACTGATGTGACAAAAGCATGTGGGAAGGGGAATACCCAGCTCCCTTTTCTCCTGTTACAAACTGCTGAGCACTGTTTTACCATACTCTTACCTTTTTCATGTGAAACTGCTTGCAAATTTTAGCATTTTCAGCACATATAGACTTAGCCTGCCAATCACATCTCCTTGAAATCTTTTTCTTGAGGTTGACATAGCTTTCATTCTCTACAAAAACTGGTGTAAGAGCTTCATCATCATCTTCCTCCTCCTCAAGTTCCAGTTCTTTCTTCACTAGATAGTAAACAGAAAAAAAACCCAACATGAAACTAATATGAAGTTAGAATGACAAAGAAAAAGGGCACTGAGCAAGTAAAACAATTACATTTATAAAAATGAAGAGGAAGGAAGTAGGTTATGATAAATGACAAATTTTGGAAGTATATTCCATCAGATGCTTTTTGCTTTCACTTCACTAAAACCTTTTGAAATAGTTTTAACTATCTATAGAACTCTCTTTGAGCATAGCTGTTTAAATAAGACTTTAAACCTGATGGTAAAAAAAAAAATCAAGGTATTGCTTTTGTTGAAATTTGGATAGTATAAAGTATTATTGCTTAAAAAAAAGTATGAGGAGTCGCATGAAATCAAATAAATTTTATGTGAAAAATTCAATTATAAAAAATACATTCTTGAGGAGTCTACAGGATTGGCAGTTAAGGCAAGGATAAAAGTTCCGGTTCCTAGAGCCAGCAATAGGAACAGAGGATTGAAGGTTTTGTTTCACACAAGGGGAATTCTGCAGTGAGCTGCAGAAAACAATCTGCTGCTTCTTGATTCTTGAAGCTTTCCAGTGAAAGTAAACCTATTGCCTTTAAAAGCAACGCATTCTACTTTTAGACAGCAGCATTAGGAAATTTAGCCTTGTGTCTTTTTGTAACTTCTCCTTGTTCTATCCTCTAAGGACAAACAAAACAAATCTAAGGTCACTTCTATGTTGGTTAGATACTTGAAAACAGCTATTGTGGCCATCTAAAGTAAAGTACTCTTTTCTACTGCTCCTCACATGGCCCTTTTCTGGTTACTCTTCTTTGAATACTTCTGGATTTATTAATGTTTTTTCCTAAGAATGGTGCACAGAATTGAACATAATACTCCAGAAGTGACCAGAGTATAAGAGGATGCTCCCCCTCCTTATCCTGGACACTATGCTTTTCTACACAGCCTAAGACAGAATGAATGAGTTTTCTTGGCTGCCATATCACACTTCTCGCCACTCTAGATCACTGTCCTTTTTTTATTTCCTTCTATGCCATCTAAGTTGGTGACTTTGTCAGCTACTCTGGATTTAATGAGCATCTCCAAACAGGTGATTCTCACATCTATCCATCCTGCTCATCTTTCTCGTAAGCTTCAGTCTCACATTTCCAACCCACTGGATAGTTTCAACTGGATATTCCATAGGTATCTGAAATTCAACATATTTAAAACATAACTCATTATCCTTTCCCTCCAAATGCAATACCCTTTTGAATTTCTTTATCTGCATCAAGGGTACCCAAACTCTTCAAGTTAGATTTATAACCTTGGCATTATCTTCAATTCCTTACTTTCTCCTACCACATAGATCTAATCAGCAGCCAATTGTGTTGTACCTCCACAATACAATTTTCTTAAAATAATCTATAGCAAACCATTTTATATTCAAATGACTAAAATATTCAGAGAATACAAGATTTCACTAGTTTTGTTGAGTATATAAAAAAGCATTCAATTCTAAAAAAATTTTATCTACCATTAAAGATTCTATTGTAATATGCTGTATCCCATGTATATGCTAAGACTCATTTCTTGTGAGTCTATAATGAAATCAAATAGATCTTTGGGGCAAAAAAAAAAAGTTCATTCAAAAACTAGAAACTTTCAAATAATTTTCTTTCCAAGTACAGCAGGAAATCAGAACTACTTTCACTTTCTGCTTGTGATAGCTCCATGGGCAAAAAAGGTAAATGCTTTGCCTATTATCATGGGCAGATATGAGAAGCAGCCCATAGAATGTCTAACTTCTACAGTCAATATGGATTTTCTCTGCTTAAAACCCTAAAAGTAATACTTTTGACAGTTTACAAACCTTCTGGCACAGGATTAGAAACAAAGGAACTATTTGGAATCACTGGTTTATAATTGGCAGCATAATTTGTTTTGTTCACAGAGGAAAGTGGCAATGAGTTTACTGGAGGAACACTATACTTATGATGAGTGTTTGTTAATAATTCAACAATTTCTTTTTCATCCTCCAAAAGGGTTATCAAAGAATATATTACAGGTTCAGCAGTCTCAGCAAATGTCAAGGCCTTCCCATAAAGAAACTCAGAAATATGTAAACGACAAGCCAGAGGTAGATTTTCATTGGTGGAATAAAATGCCACCAGAGGTGCTTGGAAGGGATACTTGCTACCTTCAGAAAATCTAATTTCAAGTTCATATAAAAAAGAGCCATCTTCATTAGATCTAAGATGAGAATCATCTATGGATCTCTCTGCTTTTCTTAAAAGTTGTCTTGAGGGATTTTCATGTTTGAATTTGCATTTTGATCCAAATCTACAATTTCCTTGGAGATAGAATTGACAGATCTCACGTGAAGTCTGTATATTTTTGGCACTTTTCCTCTGTTTGGATTTGCAGAGTTTATTTGTTAGGTGCTCCAACTCTAATCCAATTGTCCAGACTCGGTTCTGAATTCTTTCTACAAATTTTTCTCCACAAATTGATCGGAGAGCAAACGCTTCTTCTTGCCTTTGTTCCATACACTCTTCTCGACTGACACAAGATGCTGCTGCAGATATCTCCATCCTCTCTGCATATTTTTCTGAAAAACACTGAGAGAGCAAATGTTCCAGAGAGGCCCCAACATCACCATCACAGGATTTCAATGCTGCCTGGCAATATTCAGTATTAAAACCATACCTATACAAAAAGAAAACAGGTCTGGAATCAGTGAAATTTTCTCATTTGTAGTTAGAAGAAAGGAAGTTGATTGATAACCAAGACTAGGCTAGGCTAGGACTTTAGGAACATAAGACATTCTGGTGTATAGAGCACTGGGCCTCAGAGATTTACTAGCTATGTGATCCTGGCCAAGTCATTTCACTTATTTGTCTCAGTTTCCTCATTTGTAGAATGGAGGTGATGACAGCACTTCCCTCCCAGAGCTGTTGTGAGGATCAAATGAAATAATAATTGTAAAGTGCTTAATATAGTGTTTGGTTCATAGCTGGTGCTTTGTTGCTTCCCCTCTACTCCTTTTCAAGTAATTATCTGTTTTCAAGTTTCTGAATCTAACTTCTAGTACATGTCAAATGTTCCTTTACTGAACAGGCTTAACAAAATTGTAAGGGTGTCTGATATGTCCAGAGTATTGGAGAGGAAAATAACAAAGTGATTTGGGCTCTGCTCTAGGACATAATTTCACTGATACAGGGAGTTCCCCAGTGAGATCTCTTCTCAGCTCCTCCTCCGCCCCATGCCTAGAATGTACAACTTTCTGACTTCTGCTTCACACAATCTCTCACTCTTTGAAGGACAAGTACCAGTCAATCCATCAATCAATAAACATTTATTAAGTACCTATTATGTCTCAGTCACTGTGCTAAGTGCTGAGGATACAAAAAGAGGCAAAAGATAGTGTCTGCTCTCAAGGAACTTATAATCTACTGGGGGAGACAACACATCAATACATAAAAAAGTAAGCTATGTATAGGAAAAACAGAAATTAACAGAGGGAAGACACTAGGATTTGGAAGGACTGGGAAGATTTCCTGAAGAAGGTGAGATTTTATGGGAAGTAAGCAGATGAAGATGAGAGACTGTTCCAGGCATAGAGGACAGAGAAAAACATCCAGAGCTGAGAATTTGTGTGTTCATGGAACCATGAGGAGGTAATTACATTGAAAAGTATACAATATATGTTAGGCAGTAAATTTTAAAAGAAAGGTAGGAGGAGGCCAGGTTACAAAGGGCTTTGAATTCAAAGAGCTTTGTATTTGATCCTGGAAGAGACAGGATGCCACTGGAGTTGGGGGAGAGGAGGAAGTATGTATGAAACACAACTACTAGACCTGTGTTTTAGGAAAATCACTTTAGTAGTTGAATAGAGAATAGATTAGAATGGGGAGAAACTTGAGTTAAGTATATCCACCAACAGGTTATTATAAAGTTAGGGGCTTTCCTGATCCTCCAACTGCCTTCTTTTCTAAACCACATAGTAATTACTTTCTATTTATGCAGTTCATTGTAACATAGTTATCCTTATACATATATTAATATGTTGTAGCTTTATTTCTTATCTCCTCCATTAGAAAATAAGATACAAGTGAAAGTAAGATTGTTTCATTCTTTATACTTTATACTTATATCCCAAGTGCTACCACAGCATCTGACACAAATAAGGACTTAATGCTTTCTTGGCTGAAATTTATAGTCTAAACTACACTTTTCTGTACTCTCCCAGGTTTGTCAATGTTGTTCCTTAGGGGGAAAAAACAAAAAACAAAAAAACAAGCAAAATCAAAAACCACTGCCTAGAATGCAACACAACACTCCAGATATGATCAAAGTACAGCAAAACTCTCATCTTCCTCATAATGTTTCTCAACACAGCCCAAGACAGTGTGAGTTTTCTTGGCTGCCTTGCTACTTTTTACTTCCCCAGGACTTGAACACTAGGTCTGAATCTGAATCTTCCTGACTCTCCACTTGCATATGTGAGGGAAGGACAGAGTGAGGAAGGAAGGATGAGGAATGAAAGGAGAAGACATAAATATCCAGAGAGAGGAATAGAGCAGGGTGTGAGAGCATCCAAGCATAAAAATTTACCTGGAGAGTTTCTGGATTGCAAATGGAGATACCTCCAATTCAGGAATGTGAGGCTTCACAAGTGCAGAACCAGCATGTTCTACAAGGGTATAGTCACAAACAAGGGAAGACTTTGGACTGGTAGACCTGTACGGTTCATCATCACAATAATCAGACTCTTCTTCTTCCCCAGAAGCACCACCTCTAACAAAAAAAAAAAATTACTGAAGTAATAATGTAATTTGAATTTATTTCAAAGAGGAATTAATCAAGTTTCTAACTATTTTGTTCAAGGAACCTCAGGACTCAGATTATAATTATTCCAAAAAATTAAAAAGGGGCAGCTAAGTGGCACAGTGGATAGAGCACCAGCCTTGAAGTCAGGAGGACCTGAGAGCAAATCTAGCCTCAGACACTTAACACTTTCTAGCTGTGTGACCTTGGACAAGTCACTCAACCCCAATTGTCTCAGCAAATTACTTAATTAATTAAATGAAAACCCTAATTGACGTGTCATTTTAGTGTGACCCTCAGATAATTTAGCTATCACCCATTTTATTTCTTTTCCTTCTTCTAACAACCACTGAAATCCTTCTCTGCCTCCCTCCCCCAAAAGTTCCCTCTCTTTAATTTGGAACAAATATTTTGCTGAATAAGAAGGGAAAAGAGCTGTCCAAACTGTGAATGGATCTAACCATTCTGGAGAGCAATTTGGAACTATGCTCAAAAAGTTTTCAAACTGTGCATACCCTTTCACCCAGCAGTGTTTCTATTGGGCTTATATCCCAAAGAGATCTTAAAGGAAGGAAAGGGCCCCACATGTACAAGAATGTTTGTGGCAGCCCTTTTTGTAGTGGCTAGAAACTGGAAACTGAATGGATGCCCATCAATTGGAGAATGGCTGAATAAATTATGGCATATGAATGTTATGGAATATCATTATTCTGTAAGAAACGACCAGCAGGATGATTTCAGAGAGGCCTGGAGAAACTTGCATGAACTGATGCTGAGTGAAATGAGCAGAACCAGGAGACCATTGAACACAGCAACAATAAGACTATATGATGATCAGTTCTGAGGGACATGGTTCTCTCCAACAACAAGATGTTTCAAACCAGTTCCAATTGTTCAGTAAAGAAAGCCATATACACCCAGAGAGAGGGATATGGGATCTGACTCTGGACCACAACATAGCTTTTTCACACTTTCTATTGATGTTTGCTTGCATTATGTTTTCCTTCTCAGGTTTGTTTTTTTTTTTTTCCTTTCCTGTACAGCAAATTAACTGTATAAATATATATACACATATTTAATCTGTCAAATATTTTTTTATTAAAGCTTTTTATTTGCATAACATATATATGGGTAGTTCTTCAACACTGACCATTACAAAGCTTTCTGTTACAATTTTCCCCCCCTATTCCCCTCCCCTCCCCTCCCCTCCCCTAGATGGCAGGAAGTCTACTACATGTTAATTATATTAAAATATTTCTGTCAAATATTTTAACATAATTAACATGTAGTAGACTTCCTGCCATCTAGGGGAGGGGATGGGGGGAAGGAGGGAAAATTTGTAATAGAAAGCTTTGCAAGGGTCAATGTTGAAAAATTACCTATGCAAATGTTTTGCAAATAAAAAGCTTTAACAAAAAAAAAAAGAAAGAAAGAAAAAAAAAAGAAAAGAGCTGTCCATAATTAACTATACATTAATTCTTGGGATTTGAAATGAGCAACTTCACTACTTGAAGTTGGGAGTCTTACTTATGCCATTAAAAAAAACTGGAAAATAACCAACATTACAGTGAAAGCCTATGGTGTCAAGAAAATCTTTAGTTCACAGGAGGCAGGATGGTATGCTGGAAAGACCATTGCATTGGAAGTCAGAAGATGTGGGCTTGATTCTCAGGATCTGCTTTCTACAACCTGGGTGATTGTGAGACATTTTACTTCTATGGGCCTCAGTTTATTGTGAAATAGGGGGCTGGAGACCAGATGACTGCCACAGTCCCCTAAAATTCTATTTCTGATTCCTGTGATCCTAGATCAGGGACTAAAATTTTCCTTCTTAAAGATCAAAATTGTTCCCAATACAACTATCTTTTTAACGAGGGACAATTTTTTCCATCCGAGCCTCGGATAGGCAGATTGACACTCAAAAAAGCAACGAAGGAGAAGAATGAATTGAAAAGTAAAGAGTTTGAAAAGGACTTGTCATAATCAGATAAAAGAACTAACTCAAATCCAGCCTCCGGCTCTTGTCCTTGGAGTTCTCGAAGAAGAGCTTTGACTTTTTCCTGATTTTCAGAAGTCATACGAAGAGTTTGTAAGGGAACTCTGGTTTTAGGCCTTCGTTTTGGTTGTGTTCCGACTTTGCTTGTGCTGCTGCCAGACCTAATAAGGAAATCAGACCAAAATTCTACATTTAGTCATGATCTAAGGTTACCTATTCCCTGGTCACCCACCACACTTTATATTAGATTATCAAGCAGCTTACTACCGACAAAGAAAGGAATGGCAACAGATACAGATCTATTTTCCAGGTTCCTGGAATATCCATCAGCTCTTTATATTGCCTAGAAAAACATGACAAGAACAGCTGTTTCATAGTTGTTTTCACTAACCTAGAAGCACACAGGAAAACACAACAGTGACATGAGACTTTGGAAGAGGTATCACCATTGCTGTTAGTCCTTCGTTCTCAAAGAGGACCAATGACATCCTAAGGGTGAATTGTATGTGATTTGTATTTGTGAGGCAGAGCTACACAAAGTCATCAGATCATCTTTAGTTCATTCTTTAAGGCAGAGACACAATCTGAACGTAATGAATAGTTTCTCCGTATTTGTCAACGATAGGCATAACTTGTCATGTGCAAAATGTTGTTAGATATAAAGGTAAGAATTGGTCTCTGCCCTCAAGAAACTTGTAATGTACAATGAAGAAAAAAGAACAAGCAAAAGCACAAATATTTGGAAAACAAGAGAGAACAAAAGTATCATAAAAGAAGTATAAATAAGACACTATAAGGGTATAGAAGAGAAAGAAATCATTCTATTGGAGTGGACTATGGAATGTCACAAACTGACTTTTTTTTTTTTTTTTTTTGCTTTTTGCTGAGGCAATTGGGGTTAAGTGACTTGCCCAGGGTCACACAGC
Source organism: Myrmecobius fasciatus (assembly GCA_023553655.1). Lineage (NCBI taxonomy): Eukaryota > Metazoa > Chordata > Mammalia > Dasyuromorphia > Myrmecobiidae > Myrmecobius > Myrmecobius fasciatus. The sequence goes on along the minus strand of JAJPUD010009096.1, from coordinate 35,223 downwards.
TAGGAAGTGTCTGAGACCAGATTTGAACTCAGGTCCTCCTGACTTCAGGGCTGGTGTGCTAATCACTGCGCCACCTAGCTGCCCCCACAAACTGACTCTTGAAAAATGGTTTGGATTTCAGTAAATGGTAACATAGAAGAAAAAGACAGTATTTCAGACAGAAGAAAGAATATAATGATAGGAAAACAGAAAATATTCTAGGATCTATAAGTAGTCCAGTTTGCTTATGGTACATATTATATAGAGGGGAATTGTGGAACAAAGGGCTGGAAAGAGAATGTTTAGAGAGTAAGGATAGACTTCATTTTATAAGTCACTTAAAGTTTTTATAATGATTTCTATTACTATAATCATTTAAAGTGTACAAAGTGCTTTCTAGGCAATAATTCTAGGAATATCACTATTTCCATCTGAGTCTCATATAGGTAGTGATTTGTCCCTTCTCCTATAGCTGTCATTAGATCTAGCACTGTCTAAATCCAGATCTTCTGACCCTATGTCCACTGTTGTGCTCACTACAACAGGCTGCCTCTCAGGCCATTGATGCTTTTTTAGAATTAGAGAAGCTATGATTTCAAAACTATTCTAGCAATAATTTGCTAGATGGAATGGAGGAGGAATAAGTTACAGACAACTGATGATGAGACCTATAACATGATGGTGGCAGTGAGAATCAATAGGAGGTAAAAGATATCAGAGACATATTAATGTTACCTGAGTTGATTTCTAATAGTTCGCTGAATAGACAAGTAGAATATTTGGCCTATTTTTCTATACCAGATGCGAGTCTGGAAGGAGATGAATAAATTCTGAAGGCACACACAAAAAAAATCTAACCCCATTCTAATGAGAAAAAGGGAAATTATAAAGATTATAGATATAGATAAAAAGGGAAATCAACCAGCCTAAAAAGTGATATGGTACATACAGAAGACAGAAGCAAGGGCAAGTGAAGAAGTGTTAAGCACAGCATGGTCCTGTAAGGTCAAAACAAGCTGAAATAGGGAAAGAAATCTAAGGATAACAAAAAGAGATTCTTGCTTTACTGAGGAAAAAATAAAAGCAAAGAAGTAACAAATGGGATAATGAGAAAGTAGGATCAATCAATAATTATTCAACTTCCATATCTTTGCAAGAAAAATTTAAAACAAAGAAACTACAAAATAAAATAAGAAACTAAGAACCTAGAACAAAGATGGTTAGTTGGGGAAGTTCCTTGGAAGATGGTAGAGTAATTGGTTTCCTAGGGACAGCTCTTTTCTATCACACCAAATAATGCAAATCAAAAAAAAAAAAAATACAACAACTGAGAATGGTGACAAATGAAAGAATCTGGTACAAAACAATTCTTACATGAAATATAACAGAAGGCTAATTCATTAGTTTGTCCTGCTAGAACTGTTTTTGTTCTCTTTCCTGATCTGACAGCCTAAGCACTGGCTGAGAAAAATTAGGATCACAGCTAGAGGGATGAAGTGAATTAGGATTTCAAAGGAAAAGTCTTAACCCTTTATTAATCAATAATATTGATCATAGGAAAGTCTTTTGAATGAGGGGAAGAAATGCTGGAACAACTGACTAATCAAGCTCAGGAGAGGTGGGTAGGATGTTTTCAGTTTCTTCACTGGCCTTTGGGTGGTAGTGGACACTGAGAGGGCAGCTCATGAAAGGAGGAGAAGTAGTTGAATACAGCCAGCAGAAAGGGATGATCAGGTAAAGTGATTCACTGAGGGATTGAGGAAGAAGAAAGTTAAAACAAAGGCCTTTCAATGAAACTTCCAAGCAGAAGCAATCTCTTCTTAAATTTCTCATAGCACTTTGTGTGGATCTCTTGTTTATTTTTGTAATGACAGTTGTTATGAATGTGTATTATCTTTTCTATTAAGTTGTATAACTATTAAGGGTAAGGACTGTTCTTTCTTTACTGTATTCTGAATACCTACAAGGAGCCTAAAAAACAGCTGTTGAATTGAAATATTTATTGAAATTCAACAATGCCTAAAAAAATACACACACACACCCCAAACCCAACCAAGTCTCAAACCCTCTAATGAGCTAGCTTGTCTCAGAAATGTATTGTTCCCAGAATATAGCATTTCAACAACTCCCAAGCACCTTTTTTTACAATGAAGGATAACTGCAGTTTTATACTTTGGCCAATAAATTAATAACATTTATTATACACTTACTGTATGTCAGGCACTGTTGGGGGGGTTGAAGGGAACAGAAGGGACGGACCACACAAAATTGGACAAAGAAATAAAGCAGGCATAAAAATAAAACTGTCCCTGCTCTCAAAGAGCTTACAATCTATCAAATGTAAATGTAAATGCATGTAACTTATGAAATACTTTTCTATATTTACATAAATTTAAGAAAATATTAACTTAGCAGTATTTGTTGACACTCTCTCACACATCTGCACTTTATATAAGTTGCTTCCATACTCATGCAACTGAAAATGTTCTCAGATTTAAAATTCCAAAAATATAATGACCTGGATGAAACTCTTGAATCATCAAAGATACAAAAATCATCTCCATCATCCCAAATTTTACTTGAGCCTTTTCTACTGCCACTGGTTTGAGATTTATCAGAATGACTCTTGCCACCTCGGCCTCCTCCACCTTTTCCACCACCTCTTCCACCTCCTTTGTTTGGTTTTCCTTTTCTTCTCACAGAAGAGCTCATTTTTACCTAAAAGAAGGGAAATGAAAATAAATATTATTTCAAAGCTTCTTTATTGTAAGCATTTGTTTTCTCCAAACCTGAAATAGGATTCTCCAATTGAATTCTACTTAGAAAGCTACCTTAAAATACTTAAAAAAATTAGATTTACAAACTTTCAATTCCATCTAACTTCTCAGAAACAGAGAAGCAACATGGCTTGGTAGACACACAGAGATGCTCTTAGAGAGTCCAAATCCCATCTCTGACATATACTGACTGTGTGTGAGAGCCTGAGTAAGTCACTTAACCTCTTGATGTTCAAGGTAGCTAAGACCAGAAGGTGTCAAACTACATTGGGAGGAGTTTCCTCATGTGAAACTTCCTTATCCCAAAGAAATTCCAAGTTTATTCCCCATACCTTCTCACAAACATATTTACTATAAGAAAGACATTCTCCCTAAATCAGAAAAAAATTAGAAGTAAATTTCATTAGAATATTTTTATTACTTCCTACTTTGAAAATTATTTTATTCCAACCTCAACTTAAAGGGTTTGCTGACAGCAGAACCAAGAAAATATTGTACACAATAATAGCAAGATTGTGTGATGATCAACTATAATAAAGTTCTTCTCAGCAGTACTGTAATCCAAACAATTCCAATGTACTTTCAGAAGCATATTATTTTCAACAGGTTTTTTGTTTTGTTTTTTTCTTTGTCATGGTTTTTCCCTTTTGTTCTGATTTTTCTTTCCCAAAATGACTCATGGAAATACGTTAGAAATGTATGTACACTTTTAACCTATATAAGATTGCTTGCTGTCTTAGGGAGAGGGGGTAAGGAAGAGAGGAGAAAAAACATGTGGAACTCAAAAATTTTACAAAAATGAATATTAAAAAATTACCTTTACATATAATTGGAAAAATAACATACTATTAGAATAAACATTTTTAAAAAAGAGTTTGCTGAATTTCAAGACAGCCATCTCACTGTATTTAAGGTCTAAGACAGCAACAAAAGTAACAAAATCATGATCTATGAAGAAAAATACTCTCATTTGCCTTCTTTTGCCAGACTTACGCCTGCTGTTTTAAAGAAAAATAAAGTCACTCAGATTCAAGATCAATATCCAAGATTATTTTTCTGCCTCAGAGCAGACCCTTCTAATCATACTACAAGAGACTTCTGGCTCCAATTTACAGCCTCCAAGGTCAAAAACCAGCATGAGGATGAAATAAAATTCTCTCACCTTTACAAAGAGATATATACAAATTACACAAAGGTAAGGTCAGGAAGAGCTCCGAAGCAGCAAGCACTCAACAATGGTATACAATGATTTATATAATGATAATTAATCAATCCCTCCCCCAAATTAATTCTTCTGTTCAAAAATAGGTTTTAAAAAAAGGCTTCAGAAACTGACTTATCAGTTCTGTACTTCCAGAATCTCTCTACTGTACATTTCTATTTAAACATTAAAAAAAAATTTAAATAAAGCAAGAAGGTGCTATACAATTATATGGACAAGGGATGTAATCAAAAGGGATCACAGAACATGATAGAAATATACATAGAAAAATATTCCATTTACAACTTAAAACTGAGGTCTTATTAATAAGAGGGTTTAGGTAGAAGGGAAGGGAAGGGAATAATTAATTATGTAGTGCCTACCATGTGCCAAGCAATGTCAGACATTTTTACAAGTATTATCTCATTTGATCTTCACAACAATCCTGGAAGGTGGATACTATTATTATCCTCATTTAACACTTGAGGAAATTGAGGCAAGCAGAGGTTAAGTGATTTGCTCAGTCACACAGCTAATATGAATTTGAGGTCACATTTGAACTGATTCCCAATATTTCCAATTCATAACCAGTCTGCCTAATAGGAATTCATGTATCACAGGAATGGAAATCTTTATAATTGATAAATCTACAAGCCTCATAGAAAGAAGGCACACACTTCCCACTAGTGTTATTCCTCAGTTTGATGATTTTATCAAAATTTATGGTCAGTGTTAGCCTGTTAGGATAGAATTTGGCATAGTGAACTCATCTGATGTGCTGGCTGAATAACAACAAAAACTGATGATACTTGTAAAAATGTCTGATTATAGATTCAGAAATGAAAACCCTTCAAGTCAAACCCCCTCACTTTGCACATGAGAAAACAGGTTGAGGAAAGTGAAGTGACTACCCAGGGTCACACAGCTCATACACATCAGATTGCATTCAGATCTTCCTGATTCCAATTTACCATTAGCTACCCAATGTTTTACCCTGATATTAGGTATTTACCTGCATTGCATTTTTAAAACCTGGGTGATTTGTCTTAAGTCCTCCCAGCTCTTTCCCTCACTTTTGTTACAAGAGACTTCTAGGCCTAGCTCCAGAGCTTAATTCTTGAATTTAGTACCTCTGGAACAACAGTGGCTAATGGCAGCACCTGCACTGGGATTCAAGAGCACTGCTACTCAAGACACTGATGGAATTTTGGCCTTTTGAAAATCATAAAATTATCCTTTGATGAGGCTCTGAGAGTAGAAGACTATTACTCTTACCCCAAAGTGAATCCTTTTCAGAGGCTTGGCTGAAATTGTGCCATCACTAGGGATAGCCTACTATTGGAATGCCCAACTATAAAGAGGTTTCTGTTGTATCAAAAGCTTTACAGTGTGATATTAGTTTTCAACCACCCACAAAACATGTTCTATGTAGTACCATCTGATTTTATTCAATTACCCGAGTATTTCATTTTTCCCCAAACTAATGCTTTGTCTGTAATTGTTCATTCCTACTTCATACCTTTGACTCTTTAACTCAGTTAATAAAGAGCATTATAATCTCCCTACAGAGTACCTTCTCACATCATTCCCAGATTTGGAAATAAAAAGCTCTAAATATACCCTACAATTCACACATAGATACTATGTTATCCAATCTATTTTAGTTAGAGAATCAAATTCTCTTTATAGTTCTTACATTCTAGATATACGAGGAAAAGATTTCACAATTCTTAGGTTTTAGCATTACAAATTATCCCTTTAAATATGTTCTGCATGATTTCACATGTACAATGGTTATCATATCGCTTGCTTCCTCAATGGATGGGAAAGGGAGAGAATTTGAAGTTCAAAATTTAAAAAAAAAAAAATACCTTTTAGTTCATTACCTAGGCCCCAAAACGACCATTATCCATTACCAGGGGCGGGGTCTTAAAGATTTAAATCAATGCCTTCATTTTAAAGACCAGGTGTGCAGCGTGTGAAGTCACCCCGGTATGGCCGGACTGGGACCGGAGCCTGGGTTGGCACCTAACCCGTCCTGGTCATCACTCTCTGGCTCGGAACAGCCCCTCTTTCTAGGCACATGGTGGGGCGCCTCTCCCTTCCACAAGCCCATCCCCACTCTTTTCGGGATAGAGATGACCACCCCTAGAGCCAAGCTTCTCTCCTATCTGCCCGAGAATCCCAGCCGAACTGCAGGTAGCCTCGGTTCCCCACCATCCCTCCCCACATCCCCTCGAGACTGAGACGCCGCGCCCCGCCCCCCCTCCCCTCGCAACCACAGTCCCTGACCAAGCGCAGGCTCACACCCGATAGTCTTCATTCTTCCCGAAGCCGAGCGGCCGCCTACACACCCTGAGGGCTGCAGCGACAGCAGGAGTCCAGGTTCCCCATCTGCTTACCTCGACCCGGGAGCGGGCGGAGGTCGACGACTCGATCTCTGAGGCTGTCCAAGGCGAGGACCGGCCTCCGATAGGCCGCTCTCCCCGGGTGGTGGCCGGTCCAGCCCCCTCACGACCTAGCCGTCTCTTGATTGGCTCCTCCGCGGGGGCGGTGCTTCCGCATTTTTACTTCCGGGTCAGAAGCAAGGGGGAGGGTGGTGTCCAGGGGTGCGTCTCCCTGACGACCGGGGCGCGCGTCCGGCCGGACGTTCCCCCGGGAGTGTAGCTAGTTGTTGCCCGCGCTAGCGGCGGCCGGGTGGGTGTGTGGGTGGGGGGCAGCAGCTGGGGGAGGGAAAGGAAGGGGGATTTAGTGGTGGCCACCTCCGCTATCGCCGAGCATCCTGAGGTCTGTGCTCCTCCTGAAAATGAGCGCGGGGTCAGCAGAAGAGCCTAAAGGTGGCCGCGATGGGGGCGGGGTCTGCCCCTACCTTCAACCTTCTCCCTATTTCCCGCGTGACACGTGGACAAATCGCTGGACCATTCTGGGCCTCAGTTTCCCCACCTGTTAAATTAAGGCAGGTGGAGTTGGGCTAGATGAGAGAACCATTCCTTGCTTCAGATTCCACGACCCCTCCAGCCACATTTGTCCACTTGTGGTCCTGCAGCTGCTGCCACCACACCACTGTGGGCTATCTCTCTATTGGTGTGCCCGTGGAGTGCCCGGCCTTGGTGCCACCAGAGAAGGACCATCCTTGTCCCGAGGTGACCATGGAATCAGATCATAGATTGGAAGCCATAAGGGCATCTGGTCCAGCTTCGTCTTTTTCAGAGGAGGAAACTGAGACCCAGAAAAGTTGAGCCAGCTTGCTGAGAACTCGCATGGACAGGGGAACAGAGCTGGAATTTGAATACACATTCTCTGTCTCTGAATCCCCTTCCTTGTTGTACCATAGCATCTCCAAATACAGTCACCTTAATTTTAAAATGATCGCATGTTAGGCATGGGTAGATTTTGAACTCAAGCAGAGAAGAGGATATATACAACTTTGGAATCTATATGGGTGCAGAATGGGGTGGGAATTAAGGAAAGAAAGGAAAGGTGGGATGGGTAAGACCTTGTGGTGAAATGGAAAGAGATGTGAAGGTAGTTAGTTCCTGGGCTCAAATTCTGTACAGTTACCTCTGCTGATCCAAGACAAGTAATTTAGTCATTTATCTCTGGACGTCTGCTTCTTCAGCTGTGGAAATTATGAGATTGGACTAGAAGACATCTCAGATCTTTTGCAGCTCCACATATAAAACAGTTGGGGAAAGGGAATTGTGCTCATAATATTCCAATATATTGCCACCCATATACCAATAAAAGCTCAACATAAGATTCTATCGACTAATCAGTAAGAACACTGCAGGGGTTTTGTCATAAATCCCAAATGGACTTTTGAAATTGTGCAGTTATGTAAAGAGAAGGAAAGAAACTCAAACTATTTTACTACTAGAATCTAGTTGAATTTATTGCATTATTTCCCTATACTAATCAAGTGGATATTGAAGAGACTCAAGTTATTGTATTATTGCTGTGATAAAATATAGTGAGTCATTTTGTGCTAATTGTGCTAATCTTCAAACTTAAATAACATTTATTCTTTTTAAAAACAGACCCAGAAGTATATAAAATATGCTTCATATTTCCAAATGGAGACAAATATGGTAAGAATTTCTTTAATTTTTTTCTGTAAAAATTAAGTGACAAGTTAAAACTGAGATTGCCACATTTTTCATAAAGCTTCTAGTTAACATTTTAATTCTTAAACATAATGGATTTCAGAAGCCCCCAAATTAATCCCCCAGGAACCTGCTTTTTGGAACATAAAGCATCTTAATCAAAGTAGAAAATTAAAGGTTTTTTATGTTTTGTTGTTTAGGATACAGTAAGTGGTTCCCAAGCTTGGGAGTTGAATTATTACAAATAGTCTACAGTTCCATATGTGCACCACAAATTATCATTTTATCCCATATTGGAACAGGGAATAGAACAAAAGACTTTAAGAAAGAAAAGACCTGAGTTTGAAAACTGCCTCAGACGTTGGTTTAACTACTAGTTATGATCCTGGGCAAGTCAGTAGCTTGTGTCTCACTTTCATCTTTAAAATGTAGATAATAGCAGCCCCTATCCCCTAGAATTGTTGGAAATATCAAATGAGTTCATATTTGTAAAGCTTAAAGCCTTACATAATTATTATCATTATACACAATATCATGTGCATGTTGAAAATGTTTTTGCCATCTAGCTGTACTGTATCTAAAACTATATTATAAACCAACAATGATCAAAACCATTTGGTCCTGGCTAAAAAATATGGTAGTGGATTAGTGGAATAGGTTAGGTCCACAAGACACAATAGTCAGTGACTAGTAATCTAGTGTTCGATAAACTCAAAGGCTCCAATTTCTGGAATAAGAACTCACTATTTGACAGAAATTTCTGGGAAAAGCATCTGGTGAGTGCAGAAGTAGGAATGATGCTGACTGTGGACACTTGCAGGAAGGTGGAACTCTTGGTTTGGGGTTTCTGGTTAGAGTGGAGAGCTGAAAGGAAGCTTGAGGCACTATTTCCCCCTCTTCCCCCACAATTAGAGATGCTTACACTAATAGCTTTTATTTAAAAAATGCACCGGCAAAGAAGAAAGAACCCTTCCATTGAAACATATTATGGAAACAAAGAAGACTGGGGTTCATTTTCAGAGAAGGGCACTTAACTTTAAAAAAAAAAAAAAAAAGCTCCTTGTCCAGAGAAAATTTTTAGAACTCAAGAATTTTAAAAATCAAATGAGACACTGAGGAACAACTAAAAACAAATAAAAAACCATCCAAAAAAAATAAAAAACTAGAAAAGGAAATGGAGTCTCAAAGATGAAAATAATTCTTTGAAAATTAGATTTGGACAAGGGGAATCCAATGAAGCTATGAGAGACCTAGAAATAACAAAACATAAAGAATGAGAAAATAGAACAATGTGAAATATAAGAAAAACAACAGATTTAGAGAACAGATAAAGAAGAGAAAATATAAAAATTGGACTGCCAGAAAGTTGCTCCCAAAAAGAGAACCTTGACACCATAATGCAGGAAATAATCCAAAAAAATTGCCCTGGAGTGATAGAACATGAGGGGAAAATAGAATAAGAAAAAATCCACTGATCCATCACCTCAAAGAGATTGAGTGTGGAAAATATACAAGAATATTATTGCCAAAATTTGAAACCACCAGATCAAAGAGAAAATTTTGCAAGAAACAAACAAAAAAATAATAAAAATATGCTAGAGCTACAATTAGAATTGTACAAGATTTAGCAGCCGCAATAAAAGATTACAGGTCCTGGAACATCTACCAACAATCAAAAGAACTAGTCCTGCAGCTAAAAATATCATATCCAGCAAAATTATAATTTTGAATGAGAAAAAATGGCACTTCAATGAACTTGCAAATTTTCAGGGCTTTGTATCAACCAAACTTGAACTTTTTTTTTTTTTTTTTTTTGCTAAGGCAATTGGGGTTAAGTGACTTGCCCAGGATCACACAGCTAGGAAGTGTTAAGTGTCTGAGATCACATTTGAATTCCGATCCTCCTGACTTCAGGGCAGGTACTCTATCCATTTCACCACCTAGCTGCTCCCAAAACTGACAGAAAATTTAACATATGAGAGCCAATGTCAAAGATCAGTTTTAAGGAACTCAACATGGACAAACTGCTTAAACTGTTTAAAATTGTTATTTTTACATTGGAAATATTTACTATATGTTTAGATTCACAACGATAGGGTAACTCAAAGTTTGGCAGAGTTAAGATAAAAATAGCAATGTTATACATACAAATGAGGTGCAGAGGAAGAATAGACACAGAGACATTAGAGAGGGGGAAAAGGGCTTGTAATTCTGCTACATTAGGACTGGGTCCAATAGGAAGGGTATAGCACCTTCCAAAATTTATAAAGAAATAAGGGGGAAGAGGAAGAGGTGGATGAGATGAGGGAAGATGACCAGGGAGGGATCCTCGGGTGAGGGGAGGTTAAGTAATAGACATGTGAGGGAGCAGAATTTAAAGAGGGATAAGAAAGAAATGTGTATGTGGTATGTGTGTGTACATGTGTATATATTTTTTCCCGCCCTGAGGCAACTGGGGTTAAGTGACTTGCCCAGGGTCACACAGCTAGAAAGTGTTAAGTGAGGTCAGATGTGAATTCAGGTCCTCCTGACTTTAGGGCTGGTGCTCTTCATTGATGTTTATGTATTTTCATATCTACATATGTATACATAAATATATCTTAACTAGCTTGTTGTAATGGGAATGAAAGGGGGAAAAAGAATAAAGTGAAGTGCTCAGCAGAGAAAGAACAATTTACAAGGAAGTAAAGAAAAAAATGGGTATTCATGGATATATTTTCTTCTACTAATACATGTTTTCTTGATCTGATAATTTATTGATATTTATTTTGAATCTTCTCTGTCTTGCTGGGCACATGACAGTGTTCTCTTTTGTTTTGCTTCATTTTATTTTGTTTTTTCTTAATGTTTTTTCAAATAAAAATGAGTAAAAAATTGCTGGGAAAATTGGAAAATAGTATGGCAAAAACTTAGGTATTGACCAACACTTAACCCCTTATACTAAGATAAGATTGATAAAGGTTCATGTTTTAGATGCTAAAGGTAATACTATAAACAAATTAGGAGACAAGGGACAGTCTAGCTCTCAAGATCTGTGGAGAAGGAAGTAATTTATGGCACAAAAGAACTAGAGAACATTATGAAATACAAAATGGATAATTTTGATTATATTAAATTAAAAAGTTTTTATATAAACAAGACCAATGCAACCAAGATTAGAAGGGAAGCAGAAAATTGGGGGAAAATTTTACATTCAAGGTTTCTGATAAAGGCTCCATTTCTAAAATATATAGAGAATTAACTCAAATTTTTAAGATTACAAGCCATTCTCCAATTGATAAATTGTCAAAGGATATGAACAGAAAATTTTCAGATGAAGAAATTAAAGGTATTTCTAGTCATATGAAAAAATGCTCTAAATTTACATAAACTGATGCTAAGTGAAGGGAGCAGAATCAAGAGAACATTGTACACATCAACAAGATTATGATGTGGTGATCAACTCTGATGAATTTGGCTCTTTTCAACATTGAGGTGATTCAAGCCAATTCCAATTGACTTGTGATAAACGCATCTGCATCCAGAAAAAGGATTGTGGGCACTGAATGTGGATCACAACATAGTATTTTCACCTTTTCTTTTCGTTTGCTTGTGTTTTTCTTATTTTCCCCCCTTCTGATCTTATTTTTCTTGTGCAGCATAGTAAATGTGGAAATACGTTTAAAAGAACTGCACATGTTTAACCTATATTGTTAGGTTCTTTCTAGGAGAGAGGGAAGATGGAGAGAAAGGGAGAAAAATTTGGAACTCCAGGTTTTTCAAGGGTGAATGTTGAAAACTATCTTTGCATGTATTTTGAAAAAGCTATTATAAAAATGTTTTTGCTGTTAAAAAGGGCATAGCCAAATGGGAAACCATTTAAATGGAAAGAGCATTGGGCTTCCTGAATTTGAGCCTTAGGCTCTCACACTGACTTCATGACCTTAGGTCAGTGTCCATCTCAGACTCATGGAACAGAGACTATAAAAAGGGGTTCATCAAGGTATAAAATGTACATTCTGCTAAAGAGATTTTACTTTTGTATTTAATCTTGGATATTTTTATCTTTTCAGAGGGTGACTGTACGAGAATATCTTCTGGAATCTTTGAGAGAAATGGAGCAGGGGTTCACACAACCCCCAATGGAATAACCTACGTAGGGGCCTGGAAAGATGACAAAGTAATACAAGTTCTTTTCATTTTTAATCAATAGGCTATTATTAGTATAGTAGTTAGAATGGGTAAACAATCCTAATGTGTGGATGCTATTTGTGATATCTAGAACCTAAAGACAATTTAGCTATATAGCATATGGGCACAGACACACAAGGCAGCTGTTAGAAAAGGGATTTGACCTGTTTTTGTGAGAGGTAAATTGGGCCTAGAATAATCTCCTAATAGTTCTTTGGGCATAGTTCTAAATTGCTCTCCAGAATAATTGAATCAGTCCCTAATTCCACTAACAAGGAAATTAAAAACAAACTAGATTAAACTAGCATAGTTGGGTGGATGAGAGATACCCTATAGACTGAAACCAGGCAGGGAATTTCTGCAAATACTTTGAGGACTGAACCTCATTAGCCATTCTCCCTCATATTTATGTAAGATCTGAGGATGGCTATGAAAATAAGTCACTCATTTTCCTTCTTTTTACCCAAATAGATGAATGGAATTGGAAGACTTGAACACTTTTCAGGAGCAGTATATGAAGGAGAGTTCAAGGACAACATGTATCATGGAATGGGGACTTATACATTCCCAAATGGAGCAAAATATACTGGAAGTTTTGTAGAAAACAGGTGAAATTTTAAAAAATCAGATACTCTAGTTAAACCATATTATTAGTACTTTTTCCTTTCAGAGTTGTTCATTTGCATCTGACTCTTTATGACTATGTGGACTATAGAATGTCATTACTGTCCAGGGGGTTTTCTTGGCAAAGATACTGGAGGGGTTTGCCATTTCTTTCTTCAATAGATGAAAGCAAACAGAGTTTAAGGGACTTGCCCAGGGTCACCTGACTATTAGGGATCTGAGGTTATATTTGAACTTAGCTCTTCCTGACTTCATGGCTGGTGCTCTAGTTACTGTGCCACCTAGCTTGCCTTACAGAGTAGTTTGTTTAAATATCACACCCACATAAAATAGAATCTTTCAAAATAAATTTAGTTTCTAAGTATTGTCAATCTTTTAAAAATGTTTTGCAAACTTTATTTTTTATATTTTTAATTTTCTTTAATAGCTTTTTATTTTTCAAAATACAAGTAAAGATGGTTTTCAACATTCACCCTTGCAAATCCTTGTGTCCCAAAATTTTCTCCCTCCCTTGCTCCCACTCCTCCCCCAGACAGCAAGTTATCCAATATAGGTTAAACATATACAGTTCTTTCAAATGTATTTCCACATTTATTATGCTGCACAATAAAAATCAAATCAAAAGGGAAAAAATGAGAGGAAAAAAACAAGCAAGCAAGCAACAACAAAAAAGGTTAAAATACTATGTTGTGATCCATATTGGTTCCCATTGTTCAACTTTCTGGATGCAGATGGCTCTCTCCATCACAAGTCTATTGGAATTGGTCTTAACTACCTCATTATTGAAAATAGCCAATTATAATAACACTGAGGCATCCTTCATACCTCTCAGATTAGCTAAAATGACAGGAAAAGATAATGATAAATATTGGAGGAGATATGAAAAAAACTGGGATACTAATTCATTGTTGGTGGAGTTGTGAACTGATCCAATCATTCTGTAGATCAATTTAGAACTATGCCCAAAAAGCCATCAAACTGTGTACCTCCTTTGATCCATCAGTATCTCTATTAGGTCTATATTCCAAGGAATAAGTGAGATAAAGTAGATGTATAATGTGCTAATAAAGGCATTGAAATTAGTAGCAAACTAGGTCATACTAGCATACTGGGGCAGATGACAGACTTTCAGTGTAAAACACTGAAAAAAAAAAGAATATGTAAAACCAACAACATTTGTGAGATAGATTTGTTTTAATGTTCATATATATCTCATATACATTCTCTAGAGTGGAACAACATAATAGATATCTGTTAGAATATAATGATTTTGTTTTGTCATATTTAGCTTTTCAGGAAGCCTGCTAAGCTCTTCTGTTAGTTATGTGTACACCTAATATGAAATAGAACATTCATGTAATATTCTGAATAATTCTGATAAAAAGCTATTTTATCACCCAAAATATCCTGATAATTGAGATCAAAGTAGTTTTTAAGGTTTCTACAAATTTTTCAGATAATTTCCACTATTTTATTTTACCAGGTTTCCATGTGGCTGTGGCAAGTGATAGCAAGTTTTTACTCTGTTGAAAAGATATAGGGGCAGCTAGGTGGCACAGTGGATAGAGCACCAGCCCTGAAGACAGGAGGACCTGAGTTTGAATTTGATCTCAGACACTTAATGCTTCCTAGCTGTGTGGCCCTGGGCAAGTCACTTAAACCCCAACTGCCTTAGCAAAAAACAAAAACAAACAAACAAAAAAGTAATGAATCAATCTAAGTAAAAAATAGAGCAAGTCAAAGTTTCCATGCCAATCAATAGTGGAATCAGGCCTATGAGAAACCACTGTACCCCCCAGCCTGGTGAGATAGAAAGACTATCTCCAAAAACAAAAACAAAAAAATTCATTAGGGGCAGTTAGGTAGCACAGTGGATACAGCACAAGACCTGAGTTCAACTTCCTAGCTATGTGACCTTAGGGCAAGTCACTTAATCCCAATTGCTTCAGCCAAAAAAAGAAAAAAAGAAAAAAAAAGAAAAGAAAGAAAAGAAAAGATATGAGCAAAATAAGTTAGATTATAAGTTAGAAAAATGGGACTTTTCCAAGTACATATTTGCATATGAAAAAATAATAGTAAAAAAAGAGCAGAGTTCTTCAAGGCAAACTCTTATCTCCAACCTCATGGTGACCTATTAGACAATGGTTCAAGCCAGCTTTGGTGAAACCAAATGGAAACAATCTTAATTTTTTTAAACTTAAGAAAAATCCCATTAAATATTTTAATAATGAAAAGAATATTTAGGTGAACCCATGGCCCAGGGACTGTTTTTTCATGAACCGGGTTAAATCTTGGGAACATCTCTCATATGAATCTCTATTTGGCTCACAAATGTCAGAATTTCCTGTGGGAGCATCACTATCTGACTAGGTCACCATGACAAAATGAAAAAGCCACTCAGGTCCTTTGTAGCATTCCTGGTAAGAACACATTAAGATAGTGCAAGTTTTATTTAACTTGACAAAGCCCACAAAAGAAGGAATTTGCACCCAAGCCTATGAGCAATTAAAACCATTTCTCTTAACTCTGTAGTGATCCTCACAACTCTATCCTCAACCACCCTCAAAGGTTAGTGTGCTCTGCCAGAACTGAGAACCCTGCCCAGGGAAAGCACCCAGGTCCTGAGAAAAGTCAAGCAACCCACACCGAAGCTGAGCCTTACTTCTTTTTCTCAAGGACTGACATAATACTCCAGACTTAACACAAATGGTTAAGACTCCTCAACATGAGGTAGCTTCTGAGAATCTGTTGTTCCCTTTTCCCGGATCCCCCCCCCCCATGGAGTCCCCTCAGCTCCATCTGGGCTGCCTTGTTCCAGCACTCCCTTCCTTGGTCTAGGGCTCTTTCTGTTCTCAATAGGAGATTCGTAGCCCAGGAATTCCTTAACTTGCTCTTTAATTATTCTGTCTGCCTAGGAGTTCCTTTCCTCTTCCACCAGCTCTCATTTTTGTAACTCCTGCTATTTTTACTGCCTCTAGCAGTTGGGCTGCATGGGTCTCTCTTCTTCTAGGATTAGGTGGTTCCTTAGAGAAGGCCAATCTTACGTGGCTGTGCAGGCTCCCTCCACCCACCCACTCCTGGAAATCAATCTATATATCACTGCCTCTCTTTCTGATTGTCTCAGCTTGGATTTTCTGCTTCTGTCCATAGCTTTCTACACTTCATTCAAAGACTAGTCTAAGGGTATACCACCAGTCATAACTCAAACTCATCCTCAGATATGATGTTAAAGGACCTAGAATACCCAGGACAAATTGAGTTTATACTTTAACATGGGTTAGCTTAATTCATCTCCTCAAGAGGATTTTACCACTTGTTAAGGAGACACAAGAATAATTCAGGATTTTCTCTCTTTTGCTGCCCCCCCAATTCTCCTATCAGGTGTCTAGGTTACAAATTACAGGCTCAAGAAGGAACTAACCTTGAATTCCCAGATTCTGCTACTCTCCATTACCTTTGATGCTGATTTTCCCAGAGTTTGCCTATTTGAAATCCTATAAGGATTTGTCCCATTTTTGATCTTTTAATGAAATCCTTTCCTTCTGACTAAATCAGAGCTTTGTTCATACTTTAAGAGATAATAAAAAGCTCATTATCTTTCTATATCCCATATATCAAGTATGGGACTGGTTGGAATAAAATCCTTCCAGGAACCCTCTTCCACTAATCTTGTATTTTGATATCAGGCCAGAATTTGAAACAGGAAAGAAACAAATATCTAGGATCCAGAATGAATCAGTTAGTTATTCCCCTCCTCCTCTTGCCTCCCACTTCCCCAGTAATGCTTTATTTGTCAGGTAAACAGACACTTCAGAACAGAATACATCATATTAATCATCTTACATTTTCACTGTTTCAGGGTGGAAGGTAAGGGAGAATATACTGACATTCGTGGACTGGAATGGAGTGGTACCTTTCATTACACTGCTGCACCGGGGCTGAAACTAAAACTACGGATGTAGGTCTCCAAACTGATGTAATAACTTTCCAGTTGATGTTAATCAGAAGCAATTATGGTCAAGTTTCCATTAAAAGTTTCATATACCACTTACTGTTCTGTAAGTTATCCAATAAAATCATCCATACATTTCTTCCTTTGCAACTTTATTTTCATAATTATATAGTTCAAAATAAGTTGTGAGAAGATTCCCATTAGACCTAAATGGCTGAAGAAACTGTGGCATAAGAATATAAAGAAATATGGCACTAATTCAGAGAACCCTAGGAAAACTTTTAAGAAGAGTGGAGAGAATAGAAATGAGAACAATTATACAATGACTACATTAATATAAATGAAAACAGTCCAAGTACTGTTCAACTTCAAAGAATTGGTATAATTGGGAAGTGATTCTGATACATATATACACATATACCTATACCTATATAAATATATATGTATATATCTTAAAAGACATGAATGATCACTGAAGAAAGCCATATACACCCAGAGAGAGGGATGCAAAATGTGGACCACAACATAACATTCTCATACTCCTTGATTGATGTTTGCTTACATTGTGTTTCCTTTATCTGATATATCGTTTGTGTAGATAAGATTTTTCTTGCACAACAATGATAAGTTTGGAAATATGTATACATATATTCGATTTGCCAATATTTTAACATAATTAACATGTAGTGGATATCCTGCCATCTCGGGGAGGGGTGGGGAGTTGGGGGGAAAAATTTGTAACGGAAAGCTATGTAAGGGTTATTGTTGAAGAATTACCCACACATATGTTATGCAAATAAAATAAAATTTAAAAAAAAAGACATGAATGAACAAAAATATTAGTTGGGAGAAACATTTTTTAAAGTTTCAAGAAGCCTAACGTGAAGCAGCCCATTCTAATAAACCAAATACATCATATAAGGGAGAGTTAATTTTTTTTTAATCAAGGTTTAGAAAGACCATGTATTGAAGGTAAGCATTTATGAGCAGATGTTTTAAACAAAAGCAATGGTCTTGCCATACTTTGTTTCTCATAATAAATCTTTGCAAACAAAAATAATTGTTAACGTTTAAATTCTGACAATTACAGATTCTGTTGTTGAAGAATGAAACAAGGGGAGAGCTATTTCTTTTTTTTTTAATTTAAAAAAAAAATTTTTTATTTGCAAAACATATGTATGGGTAATTCCTAAACATTAACCCTTACAAAGCTTTCTGTTACAAATTTTCCCCCCCTACTCCCCACCCCTTCCCTAGATGGCAGGATATCCACTACATGATAATTATGTTAGAATACTTAAGAAATCGAATATATGTATAGTTATTGCATCATTTTTTGTGCAGGAGAAATCGTATCTACAAGAAAAAATAATCGGATAAAGGAAATACAATGCAAGCAAACCTCAATAGAGAACATGAAAATGTTATGTTGTGGTCCACATTTCACATCCCTCTCTCTGGGTGTATATGGCTCTCTTCACCGAACAATTGGAACTGGTTTGAAGCATTTCATCGTTGAAGAGTCATGTCCATTAGAACTGATCCTCGTATTGTTGTTGCCGTGAATAATGATCTCCTGGTTCTGCTCACTTCACTGAGCATCAGTTCATGCAAGTGAGAGCTATTTCTTAATATATCTATGTGATCTTGGAAATTTTTGACTTGGTACTTTTGTTTTTGCTTATGAAAAGGAGTGCTTGTGCAACTTCAACATAATATGTAACCACTGAAAAATTCTGAAGATTAAGAACAGTAAGAACTGAATAGTTCTTTTATATCTCAAAATTGTGTTTTTATATATAATTTTAAAATGAGAGCAACTTAGACTCACACTAGGATAGGACTGCTCTATTTCCCCTCAGAGTTCTAAGGATAGCCCTGAAGAGCTTTGGCACAGATTATCACAATGCCTAGCACACTGTAGATGCTTAAAAAATGCTCAATGATTAACAAATAGGGAGGAATGATTGTTTGGTTCAAACAATCTCTGTCCTTATATTTAACTACCAGACAAAAGCACAACATTATTAAGTAATACATATTCTTTGATGATAAATGGATTTGTGGTCTCATTTTTATCCCTCAGTGCAAATAATCTATGTGAACATTCTTGTGATCTTTTCTTTATCTTTCGGTTAATCTTCCATATATACTAGAAGGAATATGACAAACAGGACAGTTTTGGAATTCATGTTTTGAATTTATGTATTTATTTTATTTATTAAATTTATTTAGTATTTTATTTTCCCCCGTTACCTATAAAAACACTTTTTAACATTTGCTTTTAAAATTTTGAGGAGTTTCAAATGCTTTTCCTTTCTTCCACTCTACCCGTCTCGTTGAGAAGGCAAGCAATTCAATAGAGGTTATACAAGTATAATCATGAAAAACATTTCCATATTAGTCATATTCTGAAAGAAAATGTAGACTAAAAAGAAACCTTCAAGAAAAATTTAAAAAGTAAAAATATGCTTCACTTATTGTAAGAGTAAATGTACACTGTAAAAGTCTATATTCAGACACCATCAGTTCTTTCCCTGGGGATGGACATTTTTCATCATAAGTCCTTCAGAGTTGTCTTGGATTACTGTATTGTTGAATTATTCACAGCTGATCATCTTACAATATTTCATTTTGTACACTATACAGTTCACTTTGCATCAGCTCATGTAAATCTTTGCAGGTCTTTCTGAGAGCATGGTGTGCATCATTTCTTTTAGCACAACAGTATTCCATCATAATACATACCATATATCACAATTTATCTAGCCATTCCCTATCTTATGGGCATCCCCTCAATTTTCAATTTGATGTGTCCAGAAAAGAGCTGCTATAAATATTTCTGTGTATATAGGCCCTTTTTCTTATTTTTTTTTTGGGGGGGGATATAGACCTAGTAACGGTATTGATAGGTCAAAGGGTTTTATAGCCCTTTGGGCATAGTTTCAAATTGCTCTACAGAATGATTGAATCAGGTCACAACTCCATGAATTTATGAATTAAAAAAACCTAAATCATAGAGATTTGTAGTTTTATGTACAATCTACTTTTTCTTTTTTTATGTGTATCCAGAAATTCATTTTATTTGATGTTTATAAAATCCATAATAAAAAATTCTAAAAAAACAAGTAATCTTCCACCTATCTTACTTTGTTATACATCTTTTTTTTAATATTTCATGGATATGAATGTTATTTTTCAGCCGGCCTTCTGTTATCTCTTATTCCTATTAGGTGA
The DNA here is from genome assembly GCA_023553655.1 of Myrmecobius fasciatus. Lineage (NCBI taxonomy): Eukaryota > Metazoa > Chordata > Mammalia > Dasyuromorphia > Myrmecobiidae > Myrmecobius > Myrmecobius fasciatus. The sequence continues at coordinate 15,180 of JAJPUD010009096.1, read as the reverse complement.
CCTATTCACATCTTTTCCTTATTCCCCATTCTCAGTTATACATGCCATTGATAATATCTATTGACATCTTTTTTGGTAAAATCCCTCAGCCTATTTAAACCTTTCATGTTTCTGTTGTACTCTGAATCACCTAATATTTTGAGACTTTGGAAATCATGGTATTTCATGATTCACAGTCACAGAGCAATCCTGGAAGAATATTAGCATTTAAAAGATGGGACATTATAGCCAAGAACAGCTTGAGGTCATTGAAAATGCTGTGAAGTTGGCCAAGTGTGATCCAGCCCAATTTCTTCCACCTATTTAATTCTGTGGCCAGTGGAAAATCCCTCTGCAGAAATTGTCCAAAATAACTGCATTGATAACTCAGTACCCAACTGCAAGTCAAAAACTGAGCAATTTTTTAAACTTTCATTCTGGGTTCCCAATGTTAGTGTCTAGTCTGTGACCACAGATCTCACTGAACAAATTCTGCAATATTATGGACCACAATGCAACCAAAATGGTAATATCTGTTAACAAAGCCTCTGAAAAACCTTATTATTGATGAGGTATGCCCTTCCTATTAAGAAAGAATATTTAAGTATGTTTTGAAAAAAAGCTAGGGATTCTAAAATGTAAAGGTAAGGAAAGCTCCCCTGCTAGATATTTGCAGATCCTAAGTATAATGGCATTGAGGTGAGAGATGGAATTTTGTGGTGGCTCTCTTTCCACATTGAGAAGGCAAGCAAAAATACAGAAGATAGAGGACTAATTTGGCAGGAATAGACAGAATTGGTGAGGGTGGTGGACATGTGGTGATTAATATGAAATAAATTGGAGAATTAGGTGGGAGCTATATGGACCATATATTTTATCTTTGAGGCAAAAAGGAATCACTGAAGATTTTTGAGTGGGACAATGACATGGTCCGATTGATTTTTATTAATATCAGTTGATCACTATGCGAAGAATGGGTTGGAGAGATGGTCCAGAATCAGGGAGTCAGCTTGCAAGGTTATGGAGAAAAGAGTGAAACTTGATGAAATGGTAACAATAAATGTAGACTTTTATATATTTAAAAATATATATTTTATATATATATAGTATATTGGAAGTTGATTCTATTTCCTCTTTAGAATCTGAGTGAAAGGTACTTCACATATAGATTATAAAAGGAAAAAATGAAACATTAACATCTCAATAAATCCTTTGATTCTTGAAAGAATAACCCAAAAACTATCAAATTATGGGTGATAGGGATAACATTCTTCTTGTATTTGCTAGACAATTGGCATTTATAATGTGTTATTTGTCCCTTTTTGCTATCACCCTTAAAAGTAGCTAAGGCATCTCCCTCTTTTCCCACTAATTTAACAAAATGGCAGAAGGACCCATGACATTAACGATAAGTCTTAGTATCCTCCTTGTTAGTGAATCTTAGGAAAATCAGGGCATTTCAGTCCCATATTGTCATCCCATTCTGCCAACATTATGTTTCAATGTTATGCACAAAGCAGAGATCTAGCAATGTAGTTAGCTCCCCATCAATAACCATCCTAGAAACTCCATAAAGAAGGGAGCATCTCCAACATATATCAGAAATGACTTTTCCTTCATAAACTGGAAAAATTGAAAAGACATTTTGGAGCTATCATACCACTCCAACCTAGGGAACTGCCATATAATTTCCAATGCAGAAAGCCTGAAGCAAACCATTCCCATCTTCAAATCTCTTTTGACCTCTTAAGCCTTGTTTGTCAATCAGAGAAGAGGACTGCTGGACATTTTTGAGAGTGCAGTTAAGACTAGACAACATAAACTTGAATTCAGTTGGCACAGGTGTGCCAATTCAGCAGTATTCTGCAGCAAATAAGTATGAATGGAGAAGGCAGATTAGGGGTGGGAGAGTGAGCAAACTGGAGTAGGAGTCTGACAAAACATGACTAGTGATAGTGCAATGGGACAGGAGCCAGAAGTTTCAAGAATAGCTTGGTATGTACCTGAATTTGCCAGCAATGTAGTCAAGATGGTGAAAGGAAGCTAGGTGGGTGATGAACAGATGAAGGGTTGAACTTGGACTTGGGAGGACCTGAATTAAAACCTGACTCACAGACATTTACTAGCTATGTAATCCTAGGCAAGCCACTTCCTCTTTAAGCCATAGATACCTTCTTGATCTGTAAAAAAGGGGACAATAATATTTATCTTACATTGTGGGTATGAGGATCAAATGAGATAATATATGTAAAGGTTTTTGCAAACCTGAAAGTAATATATAAATGTTAGCTATTATTATTATTTTATTATTAGCTATTTAATGAGAGCATTAAATGATGATGATGGACTAGGTTGCCAGGAATGAGTAAGATCATAGTTAGAAATAGTGGTGGCCAGGTCAAAATAGAAAGATAGGTGGTTATGACTGAAAAGAAGAATTTCAGAGGCAGTAGAATAACTATGGGTGCTAATTAGATCTATGATTATCCCTTTGTGTACCTGATTTTGAAAAGGGAAGATGGAAATCATTTGAGTTTAAGAAGTTGATGGATCTTATTTAAGGTGACTATTAATGTATGTCTTCCTAAGTTTCTTCAAATTCTTCATATTCATATCATTAGCCTCATAGTATAATAATATTTCATTAATTCATATATCATAAGGGTGTTGTGTTTGAGCATAAGACCTGGTCCCTTATGGTTTTGGCCCCTCACTCATATCATACACTTCCATGAAGTTTATCAGCCATTCTCCAATTATCAGGTACTTAGCTTTTCCTCTTTAAATAGTGCTGTTATGAATATATATATATGCATATATCTGTATGTATATGTGTATGTGTGTGTGTGTGTGTGTGTATACACACACAGACTTTTTCCTCTTGTCAATTGTTAGTTAGGTTTCTGGGTCCAGGGATATGGACTATTTCTTGTAGAATTCTACATTTTTTTCCAGAACGGATGGACCAATTCATAGCCCCACTAGCAGTGAATTAGTATGCCTGTTATTTCACAGACTTTTCAGCATTAAATTTTTCCATCTTTGATGGATATGAACACATTCTTCGGAGTTGTTTTAATTCTCATTTACCTTTTTACTCGTACTTTTGAACAATTTTTCAGATGGCTGTTGATAGATATGCTTTTTCCTTTGAAAACTATTCATTTGCTTTGTCCACATATCACTTAGGGAATAGTTCTTAATTAGTAAAGCAATCTTTATGAAAACTTAGCAGTGTTTAGGATCTCTTTGGAAGAAAATATAAGCCATTACAATATCATTATCAGTTAAAGCTTATTTCCTCTGGGATATAAAGCACATTATTAAGTCTTAATAGAATCACAGTTTTTGCAAAGAAATTGATCTTGGAAATTATTTGTGAACCCTTCTCTTACTTTCCCCATTTTACAAGCATGGCAAACTTGGACCCAATGAGTTGAAATTATTTGTTCAAAATCACATAGGTGGTAGCAAATTCAGAATATTTTTGGTTCCAAATCTAGGACTAATTTCCACTATGCCACACTACTGTTAATAATGTTACATATTACCATTGTTGTAGGCACTCCAAGGGTGACTAAAAGAAAGTATAAAAAAGTTCTAATAAATATAAAGACATAAAGAAAAATATCAAAATTTTTAAATAGCGATTTTTAGGGAAATAGCTACATTGAAACATGTTTAATTTTTTTTTGTATTTTGCTTATTGTTACCTTTTCAAATTGACCATTCCTTGAAAATACCACACTACCAATATAGATGATTTATACAAGAGCACCAAAGGGAGAAAACATATTTTGAAAGTTTACTCTTTAAGTATTAATTTTTAATGTCATAAAATGATTTCAAAATACAAAGTTTTCCATTTTAAAAAATTCATCCAAGTCATTAACTTTTTCGTAGATCTCCTATTATTCTATGAAATTCAACATAGTTCAGTTTTGTGATTTGATACTACAATTTGACCTAGAGATTATATAATTAGAGCAGACTTCAGTTATCCCTGCATTTAAAGTCACTGATTAGTATGTGACAGTCTCATTCTAGGGTAAGTCAAACAAGCTAGCTCTCTACTGCTGCTCTTTTTATTTTTACATTAATTGCTCATTCATATAAGCTCTGATCCTGAGAAGAATTTAATCATAGCAACTATTGTAGGGGTAAGTGGATATCCTTTTTATGTATTTTGAATGATTTTAAAAGAGGGTTTTTTGTTTTATTTTATTTTACAAAAAAAGAGAAAAATCAGGTGTTTATTGAACTGTTTTCTGATTTAAATTCAAAATAATTCAACTGACAGATACATCAGGTAGTCATTTAAGAGTCAGATTTCTAATTAAATTGTAGCAATGTGTAAAAATAGTTTCCTGGGCTGAGAATTTGTGGGAGAACATGGGCAAGAGACAAGCAAGATGAGAGAATATGTATGATTTCTGATCTCCATGGTTGGAGAAAGCATCGCCATCAATGAGACAAAAGATTCAAGTAGATGTAAAATTGTTATTGCTATTATCTCTTACTAAAATGCTGCAATAGTTTTAGTTTCTGCTACCTTAACTGAATGTTAAGGGCTAGAGTTTTATGCATATATCCATGATTGTGAATGGGGTAGGGAGATTACTAAGAAAACCTCATCATTGCGCTAAGGTAGCAATCAAATTTAATCTATATCCATGCCATCTTGTAGTGTTGTCTGAATGCAATTTCCATATATGCAGAAATTTAGAACATTTCTTTAGATTTACATCTGATTAAAAAAGGAGAAATTGAATGGATGGTTGAAAAAACTGTATTAGTAGATACCCTCACTTAAAGCAGCAAACTGTTTAAGAGTTTGTATAGGTTACTTGAGAATCATGAGCACAATGCTATTCATTACTGAAAAGAAACTGGATGAAGGGATGGGTACGAATGAAGAGAATATGCTACCATATTCAAGTATCTATCAGTGAATTCCAATGCAAAAACTTTTTGAGAGCAGGTTAGGAAACAACTATATGCTACATATTCCCTCATTCAAGGAAAAGAAGTTTTTATAACATAAATAGTATTAGAATCTTGATATTTGAATTTGTGTTTCAACTATCAGTAAACAAATTCTAAGTAACTAGTAAATTTTTATATCAATTTATGGACCATTTAAAAAAGTCTCCCTTTATGTATCTGAATGTTGACCATTATAATTAGGAAGTAAAGATTGCCTGGTGTAGTAAATCCAGATTAGAAGCAGGAAAACCTGGAGAGTTCAAGCTCTGGACTTTGACATATACTAGCTATGTGGTGAAGGTCGAGTCACAAATCGTGGGCAAATGCCTCAGTAAACTCTTTATGGCTTTGTTATTGATCTGCAACTGTGGATGAAATTTCTACCCCACGACTTTCCCACAATGATGAAATTATGGATTGGATTAAGCAATCAGGAAGTGCAAAAAGCGACTATTTTTGATTTTTGCTACAAATGTTATAGCTCTTTTGGCAACAGATATTTCTGGAGAATGCAGCATCAGTGAAGAGAAAACCATCTGTTTTCTTTTTATCTACACTGGCTATTCTACTGGTACCCACAAATTTACTGTGATTAAATATTCCTTAAGCCCTGTTGACACATTGCCAGTAATAACTAAACAAATCAGAAAATTAATAGTACTTAAAAGGAGGAAAATAGTCAATCTCTCAATTTTAAATGAAACCTAATATTAACTCCCTCTAAAATAAAAGGGAGGTGTTTTGAGGCTATTGAAGACTGTATTACATTCCTAGCATAGTATCTTGCACATAGTATGGGTCCAATGGATTATTGTCATTGATTTCTCTTCATCTATTTTCCCTCCCCCCCCAAAACCCCCCCAATAGTTGTCTATTGGTGTGGAAATAGGGGGTGGAGGTAATGGAGGTGGGGATGTGAAGGTGTTTGTGGGGTATAGGGAGTCCATTAAACTCTCTGATCACTGAGATTAATATTTCTAGCAAGGACAAGAAATAAGCATCCTCCCAAAGTGGTCACAATATTTAAATATGCACTGCCTGTTTCTATTGGGCTAGAAGCAATAACTATATTTTACATAAACATACCACCAAATATGCAAATTTGAATAAATGGTATCACTTCAGGGGATGGATTATTCTCTCTTTTTTTTAAATTAAAGCTTTTTATTTGCAAAACATATGTATGGGTAATTCTTCAACATTGATCCTTACAAAGCTTTCTGTTACAAATTTTTCTCCCCTAGTCCCCACCCCTCCCCTAGATGGCAGGAAGTCCACTACATGTTAATTATATTAAAATACTTGACAAATAGAATATATGTATACATATTTCCATACTTATTTTGCTATACAAGAAAAATCATATCTACAAGAAAAAAATAATCTGAGAAAGGAAACATAATGCAAGCAAACATCAATAGAGAGCATGAAAATGTTATGTTGTAGTCCACATTTCATCAGGGGATGGATTATTCTCAAAAATTAGGGTCCTGCTTAGTTGTTTCCCTTTTCTAATGCTTTTAGAGTCATATATAGTAGGATTAATCAAAAACCCATTTTTATAGCATTTAATAGGTTATGGAACCCAGTCTCAAAACCCTATGGGGTAGATAATGCATCTTCCTTATTATACAAATGAAGGAAATCAAGTAAATTAACAATTGAAGTGGTAGAGATGGTGCCTAAACTTTGGTTCTCTGGATTTGGAATAATTTTTCTTCTTGGAATTTTTTTTTTTTTTTTTTACAATTAAGAAACCAGTAATCTCCTCTTGATCACCTATTGGGGAGATGTTAAAGATAATCTCTGTACACCTTACTTTCTGTCTTCATGCCCTCTTCCTCCCCTCCCCCTCATTCTTTACAGGTTTTGCAGCTTGGATAGAGAATACTACTATGCCTTCCTTAATTGAGCACCTTAGTGCGGTGGAGGGATTTGGGTGTCCTAGAGAATAAAACTTGATTATTTAATTTATAAGTCACATTTAAGATCTCTGATAATATGAGCCAAAGAAAATATGTAGGATTAAGGAGTAGTCAGTAACAGGAGATCTAAAATTAATTCTCTTTCAAATAAAAAGTATTAGAAGGAACAGATAGATATAGCCATTCTGAAGCAGTGTTTGTTAGGATAAAACTTGAACACCGTGTGGTACAGATGAAAGGAAGAGCATTTGTTGGAGCCAAAGGTTGTGGTAGCTGTTCGGTAATGTCTGGGTTTTCGTGGGATTTTCTTGGCAAAATAACTGTAGTTATTTGTCATTTCCTTCTCCAGGTCATTTTACAGATAGGAAACTGAGGCAGACAGGATGAAGTGATTTCCCAGAGTCACTCCAGCCTGAGGCTGGAATTGAATTTGAGGAGATGAGTCTTCCTGACTGCAGGGCTGTCCCCTGACCCACTTCTGATGCTTCCTCACTTGCATGTAGTAGTGGATGAGTTCCTTCACTGGGCCTCAATTTCCCCCTCTGTAAAGCAGATAAATTGACCTGGAGGGTCTCTGTGCTCTCTTGCAGCCCCACATCTCTTGACTGAAGACCAGTGAGGGGAGGAAAACTCCATTCAAATCCCAGCTCTGCCCCTTCTCCCCATGGGCCTGTGGACAGGGCACACCCCACTCGGCCTCTCTGTCTCCTCAAGGGTAGAATAAAGAGGAGTTTGTCTTATTCCTAAAATGTCTTCCCACTCTGGATCCTAAGAGAGACTTGAGATTTTTGGTCTCCACTCTATTGAAACTGCAGATATCCTGAGACTTAGAGCTTCTCTTGGTTAAATGGAAAATTAATAAAAGTGTTTAGAGTAATGAGGACCACTAGGTGGTACCATAGCACATAAGAGTGCTGGGACCTGGAGTCAGGAAGACCAGGTCACATATTGCCTCAGTTTCCTCATCTGTAAAATGAACAGGAGAAGGAAATGGCAAGTAACTACAGTATCTTTGCCAAGAAAATCTCATGAAGACATAGACATTACTGAAATACTCTTTCATCTGTACCAGTCGGTCTCACTATCTTCAAGTAATGGCCATCTCTGTGTGACCCTGGCCAAGTCACCTTTGCCAAGAAAACCCCAAATGGGATCATGAAGAGTCAACCACAACTGAACAACAATAACAACAAATTAGAGCCTATATTATATAAATGAGGTTTTTTTTTTTTATCATGCACCTCACTGGATATCCTTTACACTACCTTGGCACATTTCTTTGTTAGTGAGTTGATGCATCTTACATCAACTAAACATTTTTTTAAGGAAATAGACTGAGAGAGAGAAACAGTTTTTTCAAAGACAGACAGATATTAAGTGACAGAAAAAAGGTTTGAATTGGGGTTCTCTGACTAATAACCCACTGTTCTTTTACCTCTACCATACTGCCAATCACCTTTTAAGAGCAGTGGAGAATTTCCCATGATTGGCAGGCCCAATCATTGTTCACCTGTTGAATACCCAAGCTGAGTCCTATTACAATCCATTTTATGATAGTATATATAATCTTTTAGCTTTCCAAGTTGTCAAGTAATTTAAAAAATAATTTTTCCTTTTAAATGTGTAATTTGCCATTCCCATATTTAAAACATTCACTTAACAAACAACATGGAAATTTATATTGTATTGTCATCTCTCAATTATTTCAGATTTTAAAGGTCAGAGAAAACTTTGGCAAATGAAATTTATCAAAAATATCAATGAACTGAATTTTTGTCTTTATTTTTTTGTTATATTTTGGTTTTGTACAGCAGACATTTCCTAAAAAACAAACAAAAAAACAAAAAAACCCAAAAAACACCTAAAGAAACTCCTTTAGAAAGTATATTCTATATGCTCACCCAAAATAGTTTGGTTATTATTTACAGAGAAGAGGGATGTGTGGTCTTTAACTTTGTTTTTTGCTGAGGCAATTGAGGTTAAGTGACTTGCCCAGGGTCACACAGCTAGGGAATGTTAAGTGTCTGAGACAGATTTGAATTCAGGTCTGCCTAACTTCAGGGCTGGTGCTCTATCCACTGCACCACCTAGCTGCCCCTGGTCTTTAATTTTGATAGGAATTTACTAATGACTAACAGCAAATCCTTATTTGTGTCAAACTTTTAATTCAGGAACTCGTGGAATCTAAAAGAATCTCAGAGATGGAAGGGATCTCATAGACTATGTAAATCAAGCCATAGTTGCCCAACATCCCCTCTATAATGTATCTGATTAGAGGTCACTCATTCAGCCTTTGCTCTAAAGACCCCTAGAGACGGAAAGCTTCCCAGGTAGCTGCTATCACTTTAATGAGCCATGATTTCATTTATGTGCAACTCAGAACTTCCTATCTAACCTGTTTCTTGGACAATAATATATATATATATATATATTCTAATACTGGACAATAAATTCCTAGCCCACTGTCTACTAAAAGCATGGGAGTGATCCTGGATTCTTAGGCTGTGGCTGTTGAGTTCAGTATCTGGATTTGCTAAACTAGAAAAGCCTTGACAATGAGCTCAGAGAAAAGATGATAAAATTGACTAATTTGATTTTAGTTTTGTATGTTTAAAAAGATTCGAGAGACATAGTTTCTGGGTAACTTATTTTATTAATAAAGTCAGTAGGATAGTCATTTGGACCTCTCTCTAAGACCAAAGACAATCATGGAAGTGGATTCTCAGTTTAAATACTTTTTTTCATAGAGGGGCTGAGATCACCCATTATTACCTCATTCTTAGATTCTCAGCATTGGGCTATCTAGACAAAAGAATCTGTCTCCACCCAAGCTTGAGTAGAACACAATGGGTTTCCCCAACTTAGATTAAATTTCTTGTAAGGTTGAGTGGGGTCTGACTAAGATTAATTTAGTCTCACAATCAGTAATGTCTTTAAGAGACTGAACTTTTGGGGGAAGCCAGGCGGTGCAGTGGGTAGAACACCAGTCCTGAAGTCAGGAGGACCTGAGGTCAAATCTGGTCTCAGACACTTAACATTCCCTAGCTGTGTGACCCTGGGCAAGTCACTTAACCTCATTTGCCAAAGCAAAACAAACAAAAATGTTAAGACTTTGGAAGAACAGGATAGAATAGAATATCTCCCAAGATACTGGTTATTAATAATCATTTCTCAGTTTCCCAAGTTTTCATCTGGGATTCCAAATGGTGAAACATCTGGAAGATGGGCAAAAGAAAGGAGGACGTCAATAAATAAAGGAAATGGATAATATACCAAATGTATAAGACTAAAAGTTTTATAGCTATGGATACTCCTTGGACTAAGCACAATCTCTCCCTCATACCTTAAATAATTTTTGTGAGTTGCAGAAGTTAAAAAATGTATTTGCCCAATAGGGAGCCCAGTAATGACTATTTCTAGTCTCAGCTAAGCTAGTCTTCAGATGATGACCCTGATAATCACTGAGTCCATGCCCAAAGCTTTTCTAACTTGATAGGAGCTGCCACTGCCTTCACTCCTCTGACAAGAACTCAAGGCTGCCATCTTGCCTCAAGGAGTCATCAGAGGAGGACAAGTTCTTATTCAGAGGGCTTAGATGGGAGATAAAAATAACAGAGTACATTATTAACAGAGTACATTATTATCATGATTTTATAAATCAGATTTTAAATGTGGGTTCAAAACCCTTGTTACCAGGTCCTTTTAGCTATCTGGGCCTAAGCTTTCTCCTTTTTCAAATGAAAGGTCTGCCAGAAAATAGGAATGTATGCCTTCAAAGTTAGGGACTGTTTCATTTGGGGCTATCCATCTCCTAGCAATGGAAACTTCATATCTGTTGAATTTAACTGAATAAAACTTCCTCTGATGTGCAAAAAAAATTACATGGTTGCAAAGATTCAGAGGATATAAGTTTATAGGATTTATTTCTGGAAGGGAGCTTATGCCATCCTGGATTTGAACAGATAAGACTGCTGAGGCACAGAAAAGTTAACATATTTACTTTTATATTGCTTTAAGATTTATGTAGCACTATATGTACATAATCTGATTTGATTCTCACAATTCTTGCTAATATTTCCATTGACAGAGGAGAAAACAGGGCAACAGGAGTTATGACTTGCCTCCTCTCTCCCTGCAAAAAATTTAGGATTTACCTAAAGGAGAATGTGTTCTTTAATTTTGACAGAAGTTTACTAATGATAATTAGCATTGGGTCAAACTTTTAGTCTTGAGACTAAATCAAAGAATACAAAAAACCCCTCTCCTCTACAATATATCTGATCAGAGGTCACTCATTCAGCCCTTGCTTGAAAGACTTCTTGAGGCAGGAAGAGCCCCAGGCAGCTAGTAGGTGCCCTATGTAGCATATGAATTCAGGTCTTCCTGACAAGATGCCCTATGTCAACCTTGCTCACAGATGTAGAGAATAGCAGGACCAGAATTCACTTCTAGGTCTCCTTTACTATAGAATCATTTTCCCCCTATACCCACTAATGCTACCTCTTCCTAATATAAGCAGGAAGGATAATGCTGATGTTGATAATTTCTAATTGGTGTACATGATTAATCCTTACACAACGTGCCAGGTGACAATGAACCATGTTACAATAGGATTTTTCTGGGCTGAATTTCCAAGAAAAATTCCTAAATAACAATCATGACTTCCAGCTGCAGGTCAGAAGCAAAGGTCTCATGGTCTTGTGGATGCAGTAACAAAGCATTTAGTAATGCATCTTCAATGTCTTTTCTATCAATAAAATCACATCTCTTTCTGACATGCAATCATCTGCGAATGCCAAAATTTTTGGTGGCCACACCTCTGCAAAGTTTATTCCCCTGATCATGTCTAGGGGTAGGAAGAGGCTGACAGTCAATAAGCAACTATTAAATACCTACTATATGTGGGTATTGTTCTAAGTGTTAGGGATACAAAGAAAGGCAACAGAAGGTGGCAAGGTTGGGGATGGTGGAAGTGGTACTGCTAATCTTAGGTCTTGTGGGTTTAAATGACTATCACTACTGGTTGGTCAGTAGTTGATGTTGGTAGGGATGTTCAGCCCTTCTCCAGAAGTGTTCCCCCTTAGTGATGACTATGGGGGCTGGATTGGAAGCAGAATTAGTGGTATGGAGGACAATGAAATTTCTGAGGATTTTCTTTAAAGAAGAGAGGAAAAAAAACACTGCTCTATAAAACTAATATATCAGCTAAGTTTGATGGTATATGCCATGTTCTATAGCTATAGTCCTCCACCTTTGCAAAGGGGAAGAAGATACATTTTCTTCTTTCTTGCTCAAGGTGCTTCAAGAGAATTTCCTTTTTTTAAAATATGCATTTTTTACAAAGCAGATTATTTCCTAACAGACTCTTAAATACAATTTCCTATAACATATATTTCCTAAAAAAGTCTATAATTGTTAAAAGAAAAGAAGACTGATGCTATTTTTAAAGATAATAAAGTAGAGTTAAAGGAATTGGGCAAAGTTTTTCAGAGGGCCTTAAGCTTAAATTATTTTATAGAGAAACACTATTAGGACAGGAGAGGTCTATCAGCAATGAGATGTTAGTCTTCATTTTACTGACTTTGGGGTCTTTTCCAATCAAGAAGTATTTACTGAAAGCAAAGACCAATACTGGCTCTAGAGGTCAGATGGTAAAACAGACTTCTCCTTACCTGTACCCCTCACCAAATAGAGAGGTGGAAGACAATGGGTTCCAAATATTAAAAATTCTTTTTACATGGTCAACAGAAACAGAAAGAGACAGAAAAAGACAAAGAGACAGAGAGACAGAGATAGAAAAAGAGAAGAAGAGAGAGAAAGAGAGAGGGAGAGGGGGAGAAGGGAGACCTTCACATTCTGAAGGTCTTTGCCAGTCTTCATACTGCAGTGCTTTCCATATGTTCTGTATGTATCTGTATGGATGTAGTTTTTTCAACATTTCCTTCTCCACTAAAATGTAAGCTCCTTGAAGACAGCGATTTTTGCCTTTCTTGTGACCTCTGTGCTTAACATAATCCAGAGAGAGAGAGGGGGGGAGGGGGGGAGAGAGAGAGAGAGAGAGAGGGAGGGAGAGAGAGAGAGACAGAGAGAGACAGAGAGATGACATTGGGACATGTATAGGGGAAAATTAAAGCTTCAAAATTTTTTTTAAAATTAGTGTTCTCAGTTACCTACAAAATTCCATAGAAAGTATAAAATATGAAAAAAAAAATTCTTGCCCTTAAAAACTTAACAATTTGGTCTCTTTATAAAGAGTACCCAAACCCTTTGCCTTCTTACCTATTCTCTGGGGAGAGTTATAGTTATATATAGTTATATAGTTATAGTTATGAAAACAGATTTTAGGGCCAACCCAAAACAAAACTCTCAAGTAGATAAAGCTTGTCTTTGTTCCCTTTTCAATTTCTTTCTTTCCATTTGTCCCTTTCCTCTCCTTTAAGTTCTTGCCATGTACATATCTATTTATCCACCCAACAAACATCCATCCATCCATCCATCTATCCAAATATATGTGTATCACATTCTTGTTCTCAACACTCTTATGCAGTAATAACTGAAAAGATGTTATTAGCTGATGAGCATTAGCTCATGACATCCACCACCCCCATTATTTACATCTTAATATGGGATTTTTGAAAATTAAAAAAAATCTTTTAATACTCAAATAAGTTTTAATGTTATAATGAGAGGTAGCTCCAGAATGAAATGTAATATCCTTTCTACCAGGCTGCTTCTTCCCTTTCCCACCTTTTCAGACTTAGCCCCACTGGCTTACTTAATGTTACACACAACTACCCCATTTTTATAATATCTTTGTGACATTCATTGCAGAAGCTATTCTCCCCCTCCCCCTGTCCTAGAATGCTCTTCCTCTTCTCTCCCATCATGATTCTCACATTCTGAAGGTCTTTGCCAGTCTTCATCACTGCAGTGCTTTCCATATGCTCTGTATGTATCTGTATGGATGTAGTTTTTTCAACATTTCCTTCTCCACTAAAATGTAAGCTCCTTGAAGACAGCGATTTTTGCCTTTCTTGTGACCTCTGTGCTTTACATAATGCGTGGCAAAAAATATCTCTTGTGCTAATGAAAACTTGTTGACTGCATGATTCTTAACCTAAGATGAGGGTACTAGTTTTTAAGATATTTTGATAACTTCTATCCTAGAATTCTCACTTCTTTTACCATCCCTCCCTCCACATAAATCTCATCTCAGGCACTAGCTGTGTGACTCTGAGCAAGTTACTTAACCCTGTTTGCTTCAGTTTTCTCATCTGTAAACTTCATTGGAAAAGGAAATGGCAAACCCTTCAGTATCTTTGCCAAGAAAACCCCAATTGGGGTCACAAAAAGTCGAATACGACTGAAAACAATGGAACAATGACAATGGTGCTTAATATGTGAAATTTGAATCTGAGTTCCCAGCATATTTTGATTTGTCCAATAAATCCAGATTATTGTGGGTAAATCATTTCATTTTTCTAGACCTCATTGCTCCAATCAACAAGCATTTATTAAAAGCCGATGGCAGCAAGGAGGCATGGTGGATGGAAAACTGCCTGAAAAGTCTGGAAGATAGAGAGGTTTAGGCCTTCCTCTGCTGTGCAATAGTTATATGGTCCAGGAAACCATTGTATTTTGAGTATTTTAGGCCATTCCAAATGGCTGTAAATTGTAGAGAGGGTATAGATCTGCCTTGGTAGATATCCCTCATTAGATATTCCTTTCATTCACAAAATCATAGGTCTAGCTAAAAAAAAAAAGAGATCTACACTCTGGAAGAGAGAAAAATAAAACAGCCTGTGCCTTGAAAGGGCTTATAGTCTATCAAAGAAACAATACCCTCTTCCTTCCTGCTTTCTCTCCTCACACAAATAAATATGAAGTTCATACCAAGTGATTTCAGGGGAAATAGGTAATCTCTCTTTTGAGTATGATTCTATGCCCCTTGCAATGGATGTCTGCTCTTCATTGCATGGAACTCAGGAGGTCAGCAGACATCTCACATCTCAAACTCAAGGGATTAGGCCAGGGACAAGCACATTTGGGCAAAAGGTATTGGGTTGTTGAGGGAGATGCTTTTAGACTAAGGGAGGGCAAGAGAGGAAATTGGAAGGCTGCAGAGAGCTAGGGATTTAAAATAGGCCTTGATGAAGGGGGGAAATGGCATTTTGGCTAGGGCTGATCCATTCTTTAATTAAAAATAAAATGTGAGAGAATTCGATACTTGTGTGGCCATATCATATACTATTTTCTTTAGTCATTTTTGGAACTTCCCCACATTCCCCCC
>JAJPUD010009095.1:65654-79179 GCA_023553655.1 Myrmecobius fasciatus | reverse complement strand
AGAGAGAAAACTATGGAGACTGAATGCAGATTGAAATTATAATAACTATTTTCATCTTGTTTTATTTTTCTATAAATACTATATTCACCTTGCTTAATTTTTCTTTCTTGCGATTTCTCACTTTTGTTCTGATTTTTCTTCAACATAACTCATAAATATCTTAAAAATTAATGTGTATATGCAAATATATGCATATATATAACAAATAATATTTTATAAAAATAAATTGAGTGGGTCCTCATCAACTTGAGAATGGCTAAACAAATTGTGGTACATAATTGTGATGGAATACTACTATGTTATAAGAAATGATGAACTGCCATTTCCTTGGGGCTACATTTTGAAGTAGATGCTGCTAAATGTTGCCTGTACGCCCAGGGCTTGTCTGGAACAGTGGTGGTTCTCAAGAGCTGGAGTCTGCCCATCCTCCTGGCTCTGCTGTGTCATGTGGAGGTTGGGAGTGTGGGGATGTTCTAGTGTTGGTGTTTGCCTACTTTGCTGCACTGGGGCTTAGGATTTCCCTTTGGTTTGTTAAAGTGGGGCTCACTACTGGCTCACTGGGAGGTTTTCTGTCCTGGACTGTGTTTCCCTTTTGCCCAAGTGAAACAGACTGTTCTTGGCAAATTTCCAAATTTCTTGGGCTGAAAGATTATTTCACCCTGTCTTTTTGCTGGTTCTGCTCTTCTAGGATTTATTTTAGTAGCACTATTTTATAGTTGTTTAGAAGTGAATATGGGAGAGTTACAGGATTTTACTGCTTATTCTGCCATTTTTGCTCCCAGAAATTCCCAATCAGCCTATTTGTGGACCTTCTAAATGAAATTTAATCTGAACCTAACTTAATTTACTGCAGGGTTGTTTCCATAGGGAACATATGCGATTATAACTTTGCTTAACTAAATTTTATGACATTGAAGGAAACATAGAATTATACTTGTACATTTTTAAAATTTCATGGTCCCAGAGGGATGTACAAGATGGGAATATGTAAAAAATTATATCTCTGTCATTCAGATGTAATTTTGTTTAAAACAGTCTTTGTTATAATGCTACTCTTCATTCAGCTTTATTTTTTGTCTTGAGACCTGAACCTATACTTAAGCATTATAAAATCTAGATTTTTACTTCTATAAAAAGAAATGATGAGCTGGTTGATTTTAGAAAAAACATGGAAAGACTTGCAGGAAATAATGGGAAATAATATGTACATATTCAAGAGATGTTTGTATACAGCTAGAGCAATATTGTTTGAAGAATAACTGAATGACTAAGCTACTTTAATATTATAAATATTCAAGTAAGTTACAA
The DNA here is from genome assembly GCA_023553655.1 of Myrmecobius fasciatus. NCBI lineage: Eukaryota > Metazoa > Chordata > Mammalia > Dasyuromorphia > Myrmecobiidae > Myrmecobius > Myrmecobius fasciatus. The sequence goes on along the minus strand of JAJPUD010009095.1, from coordinate 77,871 downwards.
AAAATATATGAAGGAAGATGCCATGATTTTACATACACATATGCGTGTATGTGTGTGTGTGTGTGTGTGTAGTGTTGTTTTCCAGTGTAAGGTGAGGAAGGAGAGACGATGACAATTAAGAACTTTAAATGTAATAAAATTAAATTTAAAAAAGAAGTCGCATATTGAACATCAATGAGGGAATGCATGATTTTAAAATGGAGTTGGGCCAATCAGAAAATGATAGTGAGATGCAAGACAAACGCATCACTGACACAGCATGAGAATAAATAAACTAGTTTTTGTATAAGATTAAAGAAACTGAGGGAAAAGATGGGATTAAGACAGCAGCTAGGTAATTATAGAACTGAGTGAACTATACTGTCTCCATCTTGTGATTCAATTCTGGAGTTAGCTCAGTTTCCTTTCTATTCAGTTAGGAGTCTAAGCCAAATTCTGTTCTGTGAAAAAAACCTTTAATCTATTGTAGGAATTTAGAAAAAATTTTCTTGCATTTTTTAAACTTAGTTCTGCATTATTGAGAAGCTGGATGACCTCTACATGCTGTTTAGAGAACTTTAAGGATCTAAGTTATGGTGACCAGAAACCCGAGTAAGATCTGAAGGCTGATGCAAAGGGTTTTCTCACAGTTGTGCATCTCAAACAACTCATATGTCATTTCTGAAATCTGCCCTATACTGATCAATCAGTTATTGTTTCCATTTTCTTTTGATTGCTTACAGACATTTTGGTGAGTGGATCATCTCCTTTCTGAATTCATGGAATTGTACATATTCCCTTTTCCTCTTTTAACTTGGAAAATTCCTACTCTTTCATCCAATTAGAAATTAGATTACTCAGTATTGTATTGTTTCCTTTTAATTAACTCCACTTGATTAGTGGTTCTTAATATATTAAAGTCTATCTCCCCCTGTATTTGGAGTCCATCCATAAACTGAGGAAGGGGCATGGTACTGCTTTGTTAGGTAATTGGCATGCATTGCTTAATAAATTGAAATGTTTAAAAGCTTGAAGCTTTGTTTCCTCAATCATTTAATTATTCTCCCATCACAGGATAAGAAAAGAAGGATTGATTTTGATCATCACCATCAGAGGAAGTATCCACATAATAAGATGATAGAGTCAATATGCTATCAGCTAGCATTTATGGACTATAAGTTTTCTCAAACAAAAATTTTACTGATCATCAGAATGTTTGATTCAAATGGTCATGGATGTAGGAGAGCAAAAAGTGTCAAACACTAGAGACTTTTGCATAGTAGGGGATTAAAAAAGCTGAATTAGACATAAATATTTTATGAATCACTTTTTAAATTCTAGATTCACATACACAAAAAGTAGAAAATGAATGTAAAATCAATATCTGACTGAACCATGTGCACTATAACTCTATTGTAACACTATTCATTGGGAAGAAGTAGAATATAGGTTTATCTTACACCAAATTCAAGAATATTTTTGTTTTGTTTAGTCATTTCAGTTGCATCTGACTCATTGTGATTCCATTTGGGGTTTTCTTGGAAAAGATACTGAAATTGTTTGTCATTTCCTTCTCCAGCTCATTTTACAGATGAGGAAATTGAGACAATTAGGATTAATTGATTTGTTGCTTTCACAGCTAGTATCTCAGGTAAGATCTGAATTCATGAAGATGTCTTCCTGGTACTATCTACATACTGAAAAATGAGAGGAAGGGGAAAAAATACAAAAACTCCATTTAGACTTATCTGAGCTCCATCTTTTATTTGACCTTTGGTACATCATTACCACCTAAAACCATTAAATTGGAATCAATAATACCTGCCTTTGAAATTCACAGAATAATTGAATTAAATGAGGCAGTGTATTTAGATTTACTATTTAAGGTATAAAGCACTTTCCCTATATGATTGATGAGGACAAGGAGAAAAAAAACTTCAAGAGAAAGGATACAATTTACCAGTTAGAAAATCTGCATGGCAGAGGAGGTTCTGATATAACATTTTAATGTTTTGATGGATCTGCAATCTCATCAATTTGGACATTCCTTCCAATAATGCAAACTCCTTAGAGAAGATTCATCTAATGAGTTGTTTGCCTTCCTGCAGATCTCTTGACATGACATGCACAATGTCCTTCAATTGGCCATCCTTTCTTCTTGGCCTTTTACTGACTCTAGAAATACAACTCTCAACTGATATCCTTTTACACACTTTCTGTAGCATAATTCTTCAAAGGCAATACATTACAGGATGTTCATGTCTAGTTTGTATTTTTCCATTGAACTTTGGGTGATTAAAATCATTCTCTTATGCTTGTGTTTACATAGACTGTGACAGTGCAGAAACCATAAATTATCTGTATATTAATTCAATACTCTTTTCACATAGAATGTAAGAAAATTGTGTTTTTCTTTAAAAATAGTTTTTTCTTAAAAAACAAAACAAAAAAAATAAAACAAAAAATTGTGCTTTCTTAAAAAGCAAAAAAAAAAAAAAGGACAGTGTTAGGTTAACACATACAGGATGAAGTGTAATAAACACTTTGGCACTGGACTAGTTTTACTTCAACACGTATAGTGTGGTATCTTCTATGATATAATTCCTCAAAACCGAATTTTTCGATAGTTCACATTTGCTGAAAAATTCTGAAATTTTTAAATAATTTTTATTTGTAGCTTTATGGGCTTAACAGTTTTTCTCCATTCCCAAATATTAACTTGTTTTTTAATCCAAATTTCAATTTGCTATTTACTACTTAAGAGTCAGGGGAATTTCTCTATTTGTCAATTTTGTTAAGCCAATCAATAGTGATGATCTATTTGCCAAACTAGTTAGTATTATTAGTTCAGAATGATAGTGCCAGTTAATCTGGAATGAAGAATATGGTATCTCAGAAGAATTGTATTCAAATATTTAGTTAATGGAGTTTTCTCTGAGGTACTAGCTAGCATAACGGGAAAAGGCTGAGTGAGAAAGGAAGAATAACTCCTAAAAAAAAAAGATTGTGATAATTCCATCAGATATATTTGCAGATGAAAAAGTAAAAACTGAGGAATAGTTTTGAATCCAAAACAAGGACAATTAGTGAGAATTTGGAAGAAGAGAAGCAAGAAGTGCTTTTTCCCTAGGTCACAGGTAGGGATGAGAATAAGATATTCCAAGAATGGACAAGTTTGAGTTTTTTAAATAGAAGGTAAAGAACTGCCAAAATATTGACCCCTGTATCCCTTGCAAGCCAAGGAAATTAAGTCTGGGGGGAAAAGGGATTACTGTAGATGAGGGGAGTTTATATTCAGGAGCTTTGTGAGAAAATCAATAGCAAAGTAATTGGAATTAATATATAATGTACTTCTCAGGTCTAAAATACAATGACCAAAACCAAGAAGACACAGAATGAAATAAAATAGGAGACAGTACAAGCAGAATTGGCAGAGTGACTTGGAATCAGTGTCTTTGGGATCAATATTAAACTATAAAAAACTTTGCAATTTGCATTATTTTCACCCTTTTAATTGATTGTTGTATTCTCTTCAATCCCTTCCCTTCGCAGCAGTATCTGTTTTACAGTAGTGCTTTCTTCTAAATAGTTTTTCAAACATCAAAGAAAGTGGGTATATTGTCACTGATGATGTGGGGATAGGGTGGAAAAGAGCAGTAAATAACCTGTGACATTACCTTCCACAGATTTCTGGCTGGTAGGAAGTCCAGAAAAATAAGAAAGCAAAATGGTGGTATAAATCAAGCAGAAAGAAGGTGACAAACAGTCATAGGCACTTTATTTATTTTTTATTATATAAATTAGGAGTTTTCAAATTTTCTCCAATTTATAAAATTTCTCTTAGTTACTAGTTCTTTGCCAATAAAAAATGAGATAACATATTTTTCATAAATATGTTTTCTTTTCCTATTATTTTATCTCTTTGAAGTCTATGCATTAGAAATGTATCAATAGGTCAAAGGGTATGAGCAATTTAGGAAGTTTTGGAGCCTAATTTTAAACTGCTTTTCAGAATGCCTGAACCATAGATTAATTTTCCTAATGCATAGCTCTGTTAATGTAACTTTTATGCTCAAAGATTTTTAAGTTTCCTTACTATCTATTATGTAAAATTAAATTTCTTTAATTAACAAACTCACCTACGACCTGACTGCAAGCTACCTTCTAGTTTTAATCCAAGTATTCCTCTTCCCATTCCCTGTACTTTAATCAGACTAGAATAGACTATGAATTTAGCAAAATACTTAATACATATTAGGTGTTTAATAAATATTTATTAGCTAGTTGAGATTTCGCAAATATGTTCAGTGAATTTTTGCTTTCATACTTCTATTTTTTTCTGGACATGTGAAATCACACTACATATCTACATATTGAACTACCATTTCTTAAAGGCTCTGGTCATCTGAATTCTTCTACAAAGGAACTAGAAGTGCTATTCCCCCCCTTCCCCTATTCTTTTAGCTTTCATGATGCTTCCTTTGTCATTTGCTTAATTTCATGTTCTAACTTATAATCCTGCTTTGTGCTCTATAAATGCTATCTTCTAATGACCCATTGCAGCCTGGAGATGAAGTTTGATTTTTGGAAGCTATACTAATGAACTGTAAACTCTGGAAGGTTTTGTTTTATTTTATTTTACCAAAGTGGAAAGGTTTTGAGATCACCTAGCAGATGACCTTTGGATTTTTTCCAAAGAATTAGCAGAGCTAAGTTTGTTTTTTGTTTTTTTTTTATTTTTTTTCATTTTTTTATTTTTTATTTGCAAAACATATGTATGGGTAATTCTTCAACATTAACCCTTACATAGATTTATGTTACAAATTTTTCTCCCCTACTTCCCACCCCTCCCCTGGATTGCAGGATATCCACTACATGTTAATTATGATAAAATACTTGGCAAATCAAATATATGTATACATATTTCCACACTTATCATTGTTGTACAAAAAAATCATATCTACAAGAAAGAAATATCAGAGAAAGGAAACACAATGTAAGCAAACATCAATTGAGAGTATGAAAATGTTATGTTGTGGTCCACATTTCACATCCCTCTCTCTAGGTGTATATGGCTTTCTTCACTGCACAATTGGAAGTGGTTTGAAACATTTCATTGTTGCAGAGAGCCATGTCCATCAGAATTGATCGTCATAGAGTATTGCTGTTGCCGTGTATAATGATCTCCTGGTTCTGCTCATTTCACTCAGCATCAGTTCATGTAAGTCTCTCCAGGCCTCTCTGAAATCGTCCTCCTGATCATTTCTTACAGAAAAATAATATTCCATAATATTCATATACCATAATTTGTTCAGCCATTCTCCAAGTGATGGGCAACCATTCAGTTTCCAATTTCTAGCCACTACAAAAAGGGCTGCCACAAACATTCTTGCACATGTGGGGCCCTTTCCTTCCTTTATGATTTCTTTGGGATATAAGCCCAATAGAAATGCTGCTGGGTCAAAGGGTATGCACAGTTTGATAACTTTTTGAGCATAGCTCCAAATTACTCTCCAGAATGTCTGGATCCGTTCACAGTTCCACCAAAAATGCATCAGTGTCCCAGCCTTCCCACATCCCCTCCAACATTCATCATTATATTTGCCTGTCATTTCAGCCAATCTGATACGTGTGTAGTGGTACCTCAGAGTTGTCTTAAATTGCATTTCTCTGATCAATCGTGATTTGAAGCACCTTTTCATGAGACTACAAATCGTTTTAATTTCATCCTCTGAAAATTGTCTGTTCATATCCTTTGACCATTTATTGATGGGAGAATGACTTGAATTCTTATAAATATGAGACAATTCTCTATATATTTTAGAGATGAGACCTTTATCAGAACCCTTAAATGTAAAGATGATTTCCCAATTTATTGCTTCCCTCCTAATCTTGACTGCACTGGTTTTGTTTGTACAAAAACTTTCTAACTTAATATAGTCAAAGTTATCTATTTGGTGTTCAATTAAGAGTTCCAGTTCTTTTTTGGACATAAATTTATTCCATCTCCATAGGTCTGAGAGGTAAACTATATCACATTCCTCTAATTTACTTGTAACATCACTCTTTATATCCAGATCATGAACCCATTTAGATCTTATCTTGGTATGTGGTATTAGGTATGGGTCAAGCCCTAATTTCTTCCACACTAGTTTCCAATTTTACCAGCAGTTTTTGCCAAATAGTGAGTACTTATCCCAGAAGCTGGGGTCTTTGGGTTTATCAAAGACTAAATTGTTGAAGTTATTACCTAGATTGTCCTGATAACTTATCCTATGCCACTGATCGACTGCTCTATTTCTTAGCCAGTACCGAATGGTTTTGATGACCGCTGCTTTATAATATAATTTTAGATCTGGTACAGCAAGGCCATCTTCATCTGCCTTTTTTTTCATTAATTCCCTTGAAATTGTTGACCTTTTGTTCTTCCAAATGAACTTTGCTACTATTTTTTTCTAGATTTGTGAAATAATTTCCTGGGAGTTTGATTGGTATGGCACTAAATAAGTAAATTAGTTTGGGTAGTATTGTCATTTTTATTATATTTGCTCGGCCTACCCATGAGCACTTAATGTTTTTCCAATTGACTAGGTCTGATTTTATCTGAGTGGAAAGTGTTTTATAGTTTAGTTCGTATACTTTCTGACTTTTTGTTGGCAGATAGATTCCCAAATATTTTATGCTATCATCTGTTATTTTGAATGGAATTTATTTTTGCATCTCTTGCTGCTGAACTTTGTTGGTCATAAATAAAAATGCTGATGATTTATGTGGATTTATTTTGAATCCTGAAACTTTACTAAAGTTGTGAATTGTTTCTAGTAGTTTTTTGGTTGAGTCTCTAGGGTTCTCTAAGTATACCATCATGTCATCTGCAAAGAGTGATAATTTGGTTTCTTCATTACCTACTCTAATTCCTTTAATCTCTTTTTCTTCTCTTACTGCCAAAGCTAACATTTCGAAGACAATATTAAATAATAATGGCGACAGTGGGCAGCCTTGTTTCACTCCTGATTTTATTGGGAATGGTTCTAGTTTGACTCCATTACATATGATGCTTGCTGATGGTTTTAAGTAGATACTACTAATCATTTTAAGGAAAAGCCCATTTATTCCTATACTCTCCAGTGTTTTTAATAGGAATGGGTGTTGGATTTTGTCAAAGGCTTTTTCTGCATCTACTGAGATAATCATATGGTTTTTGTTAATTTGATTATTAATATAATTGATTAGGCTAATAGTTTTCCTAATATTGAACCAGCCCTGCATTCCTGGTATAAATCCTACTTGGTCATGGTGTATTATCCTGGGGATAACTTTCTGTAATCTCATTGCTAAAATCTAATTTTTGCAAAGGGTTATTAAACTGTGTATACCCTTTTCCCCAGAAGTACTCACTACTGAGTATGTATCCCAGGGAAATCATAAAGGAGGGAAAAGGACCCACATGTGCAAAAATGTTTGTAGTAGCTTTATTAATGATGGCAAAGAATTGGAAACTGAGTAGATTCCCATTAATTGAAGAATTATTGAATAAGTCATAATATATGAATGTTATGGAATATTATTGTCCTATGAGAAACAATCAGGAGGATGACTTCAGAAAGGCCTGGAGAGACTTACATGAACTGATATTAAGTGAACAGAACCAAGGGAATTTTGTACACAGCAATAACATGATTATGTGATGATCATTTCCGATATATGTGTCTCTTCAACAATGAGATGGTTCTTTTCAACGGTTCAATGATCCAAGGCAATTCCAATTAATTTTGAATAGAAAATGTCATTTGCATCCAGAAAGAGAACTATGAAGTTTAAATGTAAATCAAAACATGCTATCTTCAATTTTTTCTGTTTTTTTCTCTCATGTTTTTTTCCTTTTGTTCTGATTTTCTTTTCCCAACAAGATGCATAAAGAAATATGTATTAGAAAATTAATGTACATATATAACCAGAAAAAAATAAAGTAATTAAAAAATGAAAATCTTTCCTTCTTCCTTCCTTCCTTCCTTTGTTCCTTCCTTCCTTCCTTTCTTTCTTTTCTTTCTTCCTTCTTTCTTTCCTTTCTCCTTTTCCCTCTTCCTTCCTTCCTTCCTTCCTTCTTTCCTTCCTTCCTTCCTTCCTTCCTTCCTTCCTTCCTTCCTTCCTTCCTTCCTTCCTTCCTTCCTTCCTTCCTTCCTTCCTTCCTTCCTTCCTTCCTTCCTTCCTTCCCTCTTTCTCTTTTCCTTCCTCCCTGTAAAAGCAATTTACAACCAGCCATGAATTTTCAGGGCTTTGATCCTCCTCTCACCAATTCTTGGCTTATTATGGATTAGCAACCCTAAGCTTTAACCTACTTTTCAAATCTTAAATGTCTAGGTCTTGTGGAATCCCTTTGTTTATACAAGAACCCTATAAAAACCTATTAGTTTGTACCAGTTTTCAACTGTCTTCCTCCAGAGAACTCAACTGCATCTGACTTTTTTCCATCTTCCCTTACTACCCCACTAATTATAATCATATATATACCTTTTTTCCCATCAAGAAAAGTCACTTGCTTTATTTTTATTGCATACTATCTTGTGCTTTGTTATGTATTATAGTGTTCTGTCCCTCTATGTACTATATCTCAGAATCTTGAACCTTAATCAAATTATTATATTAATTCAGGCAATAAGCTCAAACTCTCATGAGTGGGATGAATCTCATTTATACTGAGAATTATGCAATTTTCTTAGGCATTATACAGTGATAATATCAACCACATGCAGTATCATTGAAAAGACATCATCCTCTTCAATTTGGACTTAGTGATGGATTTCCTCCATGATGGTAACAAATAATTCTGACTAGCACATGTAACTTTCCTTTTTCTTCATCTGACATTGATGATCAACGTGGTATCAAACAAGGCTAATTCTGCTATTTTATCCTTGAAGGAATCTTATATAATTTTGATATATCTACATGAGATACCTTGCTGAATGATAACTTTGAGGTAATATTTTGCTCTACATAATTAAATGCTTTTTAAGCCAAAAGATAATAAGTACAATGAGATCATGTATTCTCCATCTCTTTCAGTTAATTATTTAACAGTAATTATGTGGTCTATTGAATATTGCCTATAAATTCTGCTCATTACATTCTAATACCCTTTTCTCCAATGATGTATAGCTTATTTTCATGAGAAATTTTATAGAGAGAATCAGACTTAAAAATATTAACTGATAGCAACTTTGGATCAAAATATTAGTGGTAATATAGTTTTTCCCCTTATGCCTTTGATATTTTTACCTTCTTTAGATATACTATGAATTGGTCCCTCGGTGTTCTCTCAATTATGTGATTTTAGCACAATCCTCTTCTTAGATACTTGGCTTGAACAAACTGTTTTTCCTGGAACAGCTAGGTGACAGTGGATAGAGCACCAGCCCTGAAGTCAGGAGATCCTGAGTTCAAATCTGGTCTCAGACACTTAACACTTCCTAGCTGTGTGACCCTGGGGAAGTAACTTAACCCCAATTATCTTAGGGGGGAAAAAGTTTTTCTTTTTTCTTCTTCAGTTCCAATTATACCACTACTATAATTAATCTTGGATATTGAATTATGTAAGTAAAAATATGATGATTCTGTTTGAGGGTTTTAAAAAGTGCTTGTTCCTTAACCTCTTTACTCTTCTTTTCAATATTTCATCAACTTGTTGTTCTTCCAATTCATCATTAAATACCCCTGAGGTGAATTTTCTTAGTTAGGTATTAGACTAAACTTTTATACGATTGTTTTTCCCCTATTAAAGTTTGTTTTTTTATGAGTTGCCCATAATATACCATATATTTTAAATGCCTTGAAATTTTATATCTATGAACATTTTCTTATGTGTTGTCCCACAAATATGACGAATGACTAGTTCACATTTATTTGATATCAAATTATCACATAGGGTCTTCATAAGATTCCTCATTCTTCCTGGGACAATAAGATTTTTTTCATTTTATGATATAATTTATTTCACTTTTTCATAAGTCCTTGCCTCCACCATAACAGAATATGATCACATAATTCATATTTACCAATTGGATGATATTCAATTTTACTTCTGATTGTGCCATTCTAGATTCATAGTCATATAATTATGTTGAAAAATCTTATCAATAGATGGATCTTCCTCCAGAAAAAAAAAAAAAAAAACATTAACATCTGTATAAGAAATTTGAAACTCAAAATGTCTGTGGCAGCCCTTTTTGTAGTAGCAAGAAACTGGAAACTGAGTGGATGCTCATCACTTGGAGAATAGCTGAATAAATTATGGTATATGAATGTTTTAGAATATTATTGTTCCATAGGGAAACGACCAGTAGGATGATTTCAGAAAGGTCTGGAGAGATTTACATGAACTAATGCTGAGTGAATGAACACAACCAGGAATTCACTGTACACAACAACAGCAAGATTAAACAATTATTAATAATGACGGACGTGGCTCTTTTCAACAGTGACATGATTAAGGCCAGTCCCAATAATCTTGTGATGATGAGAGCCATCTACATCCAGAGAAAGGAATGTGGGAACAGTGTGGATCACAACATAACGTTTTCACTTCTTTTGTTGTTGTTTGTTTGAATTTTATTTTATTTCTCATTTTTTTTCCTTTTTGAATGATTTTTTTTGGGCAACAAGATAATTGTGTAAATATGTATGCCTATATTGGATTTACATATATTTTATTATGTTTAACATATATTGGATTACTTTCTATCTAGGGATGGGAGCAGAGGAAAGAGGGGGAATTGGAACACAAAATTTTGTTAAGGGTCAATGTCAAAAATTTATCTTTGCATGTTTTGAAAATAAAAAGCTTCAATTAAAAAAATAAATATCTTATTGGATCCTTGCAACAAAAAAAAATGTTTTTATCTTCCCAAATACAATTCTATTTGTTCCCCTCCAATTGATCAATTCTAGATTTAATTTATGGTCCATTTGTGGAGTTCATACAAGATGTTTAGTACTGATAGATACGTTCCAGTGATTTTCACTCTAAGTCTCTATAACATTCATTACAAGCATTCTTTATTCACGTGGCTTTTCTCATGTGTGTAGTTAGGTCAAATTATTTGGAATGGTTATATATTTCATTTAGTCATCTCTGAAATGTCCTTTATGAAATGAGCACAACGTACTCCAAAACCAGTAGAATCCAGATGATGTTTACTCTATCTTAGATCTTCTCCAAGACAAAAATGAATAATTTTGGTGCACATTTGTTTCCCTATTTTATATCTTGTCTGTTATCAATGCTCAAGATGATCTCTTCTGCTGAATCTACAGTAATTTTTGTGTAGTTTTATTATATACATGTCACTCATATGTTGAAGGAGAATTTTACTCTACTGAATCAAATGCTTTTTATGGTTAGAAAAAATAATGACCATCAACTTAATATATGTTTTCCTACATTTCTTTGACAGTTTACTGTAACATATTATGTGCAAAAGATTTATACTTTCTTATACTCTCACAAAGGATGCATACACATTAGTCTTAATAAACACACACATTATTCTTCTACAAATTGATGCAGCTAGGAAATTATACTTATAGACTGAGTTACTCTAATAGTTATACGTATGGAATTGTTTTGTTACAATAATGTTCAAGATTAACTGTTGCTTTTGTATCTTTGCCATTTTAAAAAATACCTTGAAAACTACTTATTTAACTTTCTTATGATTGTGAGACGCTTATTAGCATGGGTATCCTCTATGTATACTTTTTCTGGACAATGTTTCCCTGTCTTTGTCCTCTTCACTGCCATCTTGATTTCATTATTAACTCACCTGGCATCATGATATTACATAGCAATACTGACTCTACTTTTTTCTTGATGGAGAATGGTTTGTTACAAAAATAAACCTTGCATAATTTCAAGGGAATTAATGAAAAAATGCCAATGAAAGTGGCCTAACTGTCCCAGACTTAAAACTATATTATAAAGCAGTGGTCATCCAAATCATTTGGTACTGGCTAAGAAATATAGTCGATCAGTGGAATAGATTAGGTTCAGAGGACAAAAAAGGAAATGACTATTGTACTGTAGTGTTTGACAAACCCAAAGACCCCCACTTTCGGGATAAGAACTCACTATTTGACAAAAACTGCTGGGAAAATTGAAAATTGTATGGCAGATTCATTTATCCATGCCTAACACAACATACCAAGATAAGGTCAAAACGGGTTCATGTTTTAGACATGA
>JAJPUD010009095.1:0-55654 GCA_023553655.1 Myrmecobius fasciatus | reverse complement strand
AACTTGATAAATCAAACCACAAAACAAATAAGAAAGAAGTTAAGGAGGTAAACAAAACGTTAGAAAAGTTAGATATGATAGATCTTTGGAGGAAATTAAATGGGGACAGAAAGGAGTTTACTTTTTTCTCAGCAGTCCATGGAACTTATACAAAAATTGCCCATGTGTTAGGACACAAAAACCTCAAAATCAAATGCAGGAAGGCAGAAATAATAAATGTATTTTTTTCAGATCATGACGGAATAAAAATCACATGCAATATAAGGCCAGGAGAAAATAGACCAAAAACCATTTGAAAACTAAATAATTTTATCCTAAAGAATGAATGGGTGAAACAGCAAATTACAGACACAATTACTAATTTCATCCAAGAGAATGACAATAATGAGACAACATACCAAAATTTGTGGGATACAGCCAAAGCGGTAATAAGGGGAAATTTTATATCTCTAGATGCTTATTTGCATAAAATAGAGAAAGAGAAAATCAATGAATTGGGCTTGCAACTAAAAAAGCTAGAGAAAGAACAAATTAAAAACCCCCAATCAAATACAAAACTTGAAATCTTAAAAATAAAAGGAGAGATTAGTAAAATTGAAAGTAAAAAAAATATTGAATTAATAAATAAAACTAAAAGTAGGTGTTATGAAAAAACCAACAAAATAGATAAACTTCTAGTTAATTTAATTAGAAAAAGGAAAGAGGAAAATCAAATTGTTAGTCTCAAAAATAAAAAGGGAGAACTTTCCACCAATGAAGAGGAAATTAGAGCAATAATCAGGAGTTACTTTGCCCAACTATATGCCAATAAATTTGATAATCTAAGTGAAATAGAGGAATATCTATAAAAATATAGATTGCCCAGATTAACAGAAGAGGAAATAAATTACTTAAATAGTCCCATTTTAGAAAAAAGAAATAGAACAAGTCATTAATCAACTCCCTAAGAAAAAATCCCCAGGACCAGATGGATTTACATGTGAATTCTATCAGACATTTAAAGAACAATTAACTCCAATATTATATAAAATATTCGAAAAAATAGGGAATGAAGGACTCCTACCAAACTCCTTTTATGATATAGACATGGTACTGATACCTAAACCAGGTAAAACAAAAACAGAGAAAGAAAATTATACAGCAATCTCCTTAATGAATATTGATGCAAAAATCTTAAATAAAATATTAGCTAAGAGATTACAGAAAATCATTCCCAGAATAATACACCATGACCAAGTAGGATTTATACCAGGAATGCAGGAATGGTTCAATATTAGGAAAACTATTAACATAATTGACTATATTAATAACCAAATTAACAAAAAACATATGATAATCTCAATAGATGCAGAAAAAGCATTTGATAAAATCCAACATCCATTCCTATTAAACACATTGGAGAGTATAGAAATTAATGGACTTTTCCTTAAAATAGTCGGTAGCATCTATTTAAAACCATCAGCTAGCATCATATGTAATGGTGATAAACTGGAACCATTCCCAATAAGATCAGGGGTGAAAAAAGGTTGCCCACTATCACCATTACTATTCAATATTTTATTAGAAATGCTAGCCTTGGCAATAAGAGAAGAAAAAGTGATTAAAGGAATTAGAGTAGGTCATGAGGAAACCACATTATCACTCTTTGCACACAGATGATATGATGATCTACTTAGAGAACCCTAGAGAATCAACTAAAAAACTATTAGAATTAATCCACAACTTTAGCAAAGTTGCAGGACACAAAATAAATCCACATAAATCATCAGCATTTTTATACATCACCAACAAAATGCAACAGCAAGAGATACAAAGAGAAATTCCATTCAAAATAACTATCAATAGTATAAAATATTTGAGAATATATCTGCCAAGGGAAAGTCAGGATCTATATGAGCAAAACTACAAAACACTCTCCACACAAATAAAGTCAGATCTAAACAATTGGAAAAACATCAAGTGCTCTTGGATAGGTCGAGCGAATATAATAAAGATGGCAATACTACCTAAACTAATCTATTTATTTAGTGCTATACCAATCAAACTCCCAAGAGATTATTTAACTGACCTAGAAAAAATAACAACAAAATTCATCTGGAAAAACAAAAGGTCAAGAATTTCAAGGGAATTAATGAAAAAAAATGCAAATGAGGGTGGCCTAGCTGTACCAGATCTAAAACTATATTATAAAGTAGTGGTCACCAAAACCATTTGGTACTGGATAACAAATAGAGTAGTGGATCAGTGGAAAAGTTAGGTTCACAGGACAAAATACTCAATGACAATAGTAATCCAGTGTTTGATAAACCCAAAAACCCCAGTTTTTGGGATAAAGACTCACTATTTGACAAAAACTGCTGGGATAATTGGAAACTAGTATGGAAGAAATTAGGCATTGACCCACACCTAACACCATATACCAAGATAAGGTCAAAATGGATTCATGATCTAGGTATAAAGAATGATAATATAAACAAATTAGAACAATGTAGGATGGTTTACCTCTCAGACCTGTGGAGGGGGAAGGAATTTGTGACCAAAGAAGAACTAGAGGTTTTCATTAATCATAAAATAGATAAGTTTGACTATATCAAGTTAAAAAGTTTTTGTACAAACAAAATGAATGCAGACAAGATTAGAAGGGTAGCAGTAATCTGGGAAAACATTTTCACATCCAAAGGTTCTGATAAAGGCCTCATTTCTAAAATATATCAAGAATTGACTCAAATATATAAGAATTCAAGCCATTCTCCAATTGATAAATGGTCATAAGATATGAACAGACAATTTTCAGATGAAGAAATTGAAACTATTTCTGGTCACATGAAAAGGTGCTCCAAGTCACTATTGATCAGAGAAATGCAAATTAAGACAACTCTGAGATACCACTACACACCTGTCAGATTGGCTAAAATGACAGGAAATGATAATGATAAGTGTTGGAGGGAATGTGGGAAAACTGGGACACTGATACATTGTTGGTGGAACTGTGAACGGATCCAACCATTCTGGAGAGCAATTTGGAAGTATGCTTAAAAAGTTATCAAACTATGCATACCCTTTGACCCAGCAGTGTTTCTACTGGGCCTATATCCCAAAAGAGATCTTAAAGTAAGGAAAGGGCCCCACATATGCAAGAATGAATGTTTGTGGCAGCCCTTTTTGTAGTGGCAAGAAACTGGAAATTGAAAGGATGCCCATCAATTGGAGAATGGCTGAATAAATTATGGTATATGAATGTTATGGAATATTATTGCTCTGTAAGAAATGACCAACAGGAGGATTTCAGAGAGGCCTGGAGAGACTTGCATGAACTGATGCTGAGTGAAATCAGCAGAACCAGGAGAACATTATACACAGCAACAAGACTATACGATGATCAATTTTGATGGACATGGTTCTCCTCAACAATGATGTGATTCAAACCAGTTGTTCAGCTATGAAGATAGTTATATACATCCAGAGAGAGGCCTGTGGGAACTGAGTGTGAACCACAACACATCATTTTAACGCTTTCTGTGAATATTTCCATGCATTTTGTTTTCCTTCTTAGGTTGTTTTTTCTTCTTATCTTTCTATATCTGATGTTTCTTGTGCAGTGAGATAACTGTATAGATATGTATACATGTATTGTATTTGTCATATAATTTATCCTATTTAGCATGTATTAGATTACCTGTCATCTAGGAGTGGGGGGTGGGGGGAGGAGGGGAAAAGCTTGGGAAAAAAAGTTTTTGAAAAGGTCAATGTAGAAAAATCACTCATATGTTTTGTAAATAAAAAGCTTTATTAAAAAAAAAAAAAGAATATGGACAGCTCTTCTGAGAGCCAAAATAGCAGAATAAGCTGTACCCCTTCCATGTTTGTTTTGGGGCAACCATTAACTAGCATCCCAGGACAGGTCTTGGAGTGGCACAATCAGCAAGGAGATGGGGTGAAACAAACTTTTAGGCTAGGAACCTTGGAGGATTGGCAGGAAGAGCCCTCTCAATCTAATAATGGGGAAGGGGATATTTGAATGCAGGAAACTCCCCAGTGAGCTGGCAGGTCCCACATCAGCAAATCACAGGAGATACTGAACCCCAAAGTGGAGATCCTGGCAAACACCAATACCAAGCACTACCCAACACCTACATGCCTTTACAAAACCAAGGGAATCACTATATTCTCTGATGTAGCCTAGCCAGCCAGGCATTCCTCCCACCCTGAGGCCAGACCACCATGTTCTTCAGATTCAGTAAAACACAGAAACACCACCTGGGCATAACACATGCCAGACACTATCACTAGGACTCTCGCTCAGCACCAGGTAAGCTGTCTTACCTCTACACCCTCCAGAAGCTCTAGTCACCTCTCACTCCATCCCCTCAGCCTGCATCACCCATGAACATCCCTGCTAGGGCTTCAGGGCCCCATCAGTGTAGCACCAGATCCATGCCCAGGTCTTATAGTCTTGGTACAAGAAGGCTGAGACAGTACTCACCTGGGAAGAGCTCAAATTCATTCACTTATTTATGCATTCATTTACTTTTTGAGAGCTTAAATTTAAAAAAAAAAAGGAAAGAGAAAGAAAGAGAGGGAGGAGAGGAAAAGAGAAAAGAGAATTGAAAAATAACTTTAAAAACCATAGAACAGAAGTAGAAAGAGTGGGAAAAGAAATGAGAATAATGCAAGAGAATTATGAAAAGAGTCACAGTTTGTTCAAGTGCTTAAAAAGTAGAATTAGCCAAATGGAAAAGGAGATATGAAAATCCAGTGAAGAAAATAGCTCCTAAGAGTACAATTGGCCATGGGAAAAAGAAAGTACAAAACATAATTGAGAATAATGAAGCAATATGAATACAAAACATATATTCACTGAGTAGTATAGCATCCAGATTTGTAAGAGGGTGATTAAGTGAGATAGAGGAAAAAAAATATAAAGAAAAAGCATACTAGTATGTGAACCTCAACAGTCTTCTTTCAGAACCTGATAAATCCAACAATAACAACAACAATAATAAAACAACCAAGAAAGAAAATAATAAAGAAAATGGACTACTAGAAAAGTTATAGATATGACAGACATTTGGAGAAAACTTAATGAGAACAGAAAGAAATATATTTTTTCTCAGTAGTAAATGGCACATACAAAAAATAGATCATTTAACATGGCATCAAAGCCTAAAAATAAAAAGGCAGATGTACTTTTTTCAAATCACAATGCAATAGAATTACATTAAACAAAGAGCAGTGGAAATTATTTGGATTTAAATTATTTGGATTAAATTATTTGGAAACTAGTCTAATCCTAGAGAATAAAGGGATCAAAGAAGAAATTATACACATAATTTCATTAAAAAATGACAACAATAAGACAGCATACTAAAATTTATGGGATACAACCAAAGCAGTACTTAAAGGAAAATTTATTTCTCTAAATTTGTAAATGAACAAAATAGAAAATTAATAGATCAATGAATTAGGCATGCAATAAAAAAATCTTGAAAAATCTCTAATAGATTGAGCATCAAATTGAAAATCAAAGGTGAGATTGATAAGGTTGAAAGTAAAAAGTAATAAGAAAAGTATGAGCAAATAAATGCATCTTGGAGGTGGTTTTATTAAAAAAATCAATAAGATAGATCACCATAGGTTGACTTTATTAAAAGAGGAGGAATAAAGCCAAATAACCTGTATCAAAACTGAGAAGAATAAAATTGCCACCAATAAAGAAAAAGATTAATCATTAGCAAATATTTTGACCAATTATATGCCAATAAATCTGACAATCTGAGCAAAATCTATGAATATAAAACTATAAACTGCCTAGATTAATAGATAAGGAAATATAAATCCTAAATAACCAAATCACAGATAGAAAAATTGAACAAGCTATTAATGAATTCCCTATGAAAATATCACCGGGGCAGATAGGTAATAATTGAATTCACCAAACATTTAAAAAACAATTAATTCCAATGCAATAATAGGTGAAGGAGTCCTATCAAACTTCTTTTGTGACACAAATATGGCATTAATAAGTAAATCAAAAAATAGCTAAAACAGAAAAAGAAAATTATAGACTAATTTCCATAATAAATAATTACTACAATATATCAAAAAAATTTTAAACTATGATCAGGTGAAATTTATACTAGGGAGATGATTTTGGTCCAATATTAGGAAAATAATATCAATAATAAAATGAACAGAAATTTATGATTATTTTAATAGACAAAATATAGTACTCCTTGTTAAAAAAACAGTACAGAATACAAGAATAAAGGTAGAATTCCTTAAAATGATGAGCAGAATCTCTGTAAAATTACCAGCAATCATAATTTTAATGGGTACAAGTTAGAAGTCTTCCCAATAAAATTAGGAGTGAAGCAAGGATGCTCATATTATTCAATATGGTACTGCAAATGTTAGGTTTAACAATAAAAGAAGAAAAAGAAATTGACATAATTAGAATAGGCAAGGAGAAAAAACAACTATTATTCTGCAGATGATATTATGGTAAACTTAGAGAGTCCTAGAGCATTAACTAAAAATAAACCTGAAATAATTAACAAGTTTAGCGAAGTTTCAGAATAAAAGATTAACCCACATAAATCATTTCTTCATATGACCAATAAAGCTTAGCATCAAAAGATAGAGAAAATCCATTTAAAATAACTGTGAGTTATTTTAGGAGTCTACCTGCCAAGGAGTCTTCCTGCCAACCAGGAATTTTATGAACACAATCACAGAACATTTTTCATATAAATAAACTCAGATCTATACAATTGGGAAAATATCACTTGATAATGGATAGGTTGAGACAATATAATAAAAATGATATTTCTACTTAATTCAATTTGCATATTCACCACACCACACCAATCAAACTACCCCAAAGCATGTGTGATAGAGTTAAAAATATAACAAAATTATTCTAGAAGACCAAAAGATCAAGAATATCAAGGGAATCTATGGGAAAAAAAATAGGGGAAGGTGGCCTAGCAGTATCAGATTTCAAATTATATTATAAATCAGAAATCATCAAAGATATCTGATACTTACTAAAAAATAAAATAGCAGATCAATGGAAAAGATGATACACAAAATATGGTAGTAAATGAACAAACTAGCCTAGTATTTGATAAACCCAAATATCCCATTCTTTGGGATAAGAACTCATTATATGGCAAAAAGTGCTGGAAAAACTGGAAAATAGTATAAATGAAACTAGGAATTATTTTCCAAGATAAAGTCAAAAAAGGGGACATGATTCAGATATAAAATGATAGCATAAACACATTAGAACAGCAAGAAATAGTATACCTGTCAGACCAGTAAGACAAAAATTTATGACTGAACTAGAGGTAGAGTACATCACAAAATGAAAAATGGATAATTTTAATTATATTAAATTTAAAAGTCTACAAGTTTTAGGAGTTTTCATTTTTTTTTAAAACATGTGGTGGTTATTTTTTTATTTTCTTTTGACTTTCTTTAACACATTTGTACACTCCTTTCCTCTCTTGTTTTCTTGAAATACAATATCCTGACTTTTCTTTTTTGATCAATGCTTTCAATCCAAAGAGTCTTAAATTATGTCTTCCCGATCCTTTGGTATATTTCTTCTACAAATTCTAATATATCTAATGAACAACTTTAGTTTTTCTTTAAGGATTAGTTTCTTGATCCCATATTAGACAGTGATTTATCTTCTCAAATTATATTATGTTTCCTTATCTGTTTACATCCTTAATGCCTCATTAAAATATAAGCTCTTTTAGAACTAGAATTATTTTTCCAGTTTTGCTCTCTAGACTAAATGACTATTGTATGAACTTGGCTGGTCTCCCTTTCCTTCTATTTAGTTAAAACTTCTTTCTGTTCTTTGTTTTGTTAATTATGAGAATGTCAAAATTGGCATTATTCAGTTCTTCCAGTAATATTTCCATAAGTTAGTCATTGGAAAAAAGCTCAAATTTAGAGGACCCATAGCTAATTTAATATTTATAGAGAATCTGAAATCTGTATAATGCTATTCATCTTCTGATCTTGTTGCTTTTTTATAAAAATTATGAGTCCACCAAAGAACTATGGGGAGGATTTTTTATTTTTCCCTTGATTATCTTTCATCATTTTTTGATGTCCAATATGTGTAGTTATATACTATCAATTTATCTACTTCCTATGACCTAGTTATCTAATGATTCTCTGATATTCAGTAGTCATTTATTATTGTATTTTGCTCATTATGCATTGACCAATAATATTACATGCAGTATGTTACCCATTGTCCACTTAATATCATTCTAAATACAGCCCAATATTTACTGTCCAAAGAGTATTCATATTTTCAGGGTTCCTACCAATATTGTAACTGGAAATATATTTTAGTCTCACATTGGCTTAAGACATACTTTCCATCACTCCCAAAAAGCACAGGACTTAGTTTATTGCTTCCCTTAGATCATTGATGTTATCTTCCTCTCTTTCCCTCAGCTATTTTCCCATTCAAATACCATGATAGCAGGAATTGAGGTTTTATTTTTACAGAAATAGAAATTTTCCTAATGTAGCTCTTTTATTTGGAGAAATGGGATTAGAAATACACTAATTTTTGTGCTAGATAGAGGCTGAATAAACAAATGTAACTTGTATTACACTTAATTCAGTTTGGCTAATTAAAAAAAAACATTTATCAAAAAACATTAAATATACTTCACTAGGCAATATGGTTAATTGTAAGGGACCTTAAAAGTCATTGAGTCCAACTCTTTTTTACCAATGAAAAAATATAGTTTGAGAGAATGCAACTTGCATAGGTAAAATTTTTTTTAAAATCTGATTATTCAAGGTGTTTATATTCTAATGAAACATAGAACATAATAAAAGTTGAGCAAATACAATACAATTTGAAAAGGCAGAGATCATTAACAACTAGAAAGAAAGGCTTTCCTTGGGAAGAAGCACCTGAACTGAGTTTGGGACTAAGGTAAGGATTCACATCTGTGAAATGGTATCAATTATATAATGGTAAAGTTTCTTCATCACCTCAATTAATCTTTCAATTGTATAAATGTGTCAGCAATGTGATTGTGAGATGAATTTTTTTATGAATTAGGAATTTCTTGGATTTGATCAAGAAAGAAAAAATAGGATTGTCTGGGAGGATCAATAATGTCTATGACACTAACATCAATGTCAGCTAATCTGTCTGTGAGCTCAGTTTAGAGAGGTTCAAACCAGAGGTAGAAGATTTCATTATTGAAGTTTTGGAGCCACGCTCCTGAGAAAGAATGGCTTTTTAAGGGACATAGAGAAAAAAGAGAATTTTTACCTCTTCTCTCACTTTTCCACTGACCATTAAAATTGGACCAGTGAGAAGTGCATTAGTCAGGAACAGAAAGAGATATACCAAAAACTAACATAGCCACAGAAATATATTGCAAAATAGCCAACATAGAACAAGCAGCTTTAAACATTTCATGCCTTGAATTTGAATATTGGCTATGTAGTCAAGAAAGAATTTCTAATAACCAGGAGACGTGAGTTTAATCTTTGAACATATATGTTCTCTACACTTATACCTTACTAACATCATACTCTAAGCAAAAACAAACAAACAAAAACAGTGTTCTTGTATATTTTATGAGTACTTTGGGGAGAAGAAGCTATTTAAGGAGAAATGTTTTTAAAGCTGTTATTAATATGTCATCTTAGTAAATAACCTCTAAAAGCAAATTAAGATAATTACCTGATAACCATTGTGAAACATACAATTGGGGTCTCATGATTGACAGAATCAGAGGCACATTCAGCATTTTAAAGTTACCTCTAATACCTTGAAAGGAGCAAAAGTCATTATCTTTTGGGATAATGTAGTAAAGTAGTAAATTCTAACATAAATTTACTAGTTATTCTTCCTACTATAGCTAATGAACATAGAATCAGAAAAATTGATTTATCATAGTCATATACATAGAGACGTTTCCCCCTCAACACCTTTCTTCCCTCACAGAGATAGAAAAGTTCTGAAAAGAAATGGGACTCTGATTCTGTATCTGTTATTCAATTTCTGTCAGGTTTGGAGTAAAAGATGTCATCTTTTGAGCTTTGAGTTTTATGATTATAATATAAAGGCATTGGACTTTGATGATGGTAAAATTCCATTCTGGTCCTGACATTCTATAAGTTTCGATTCAGTTTTAAATTTTGATAGTGGATAGTGAAGGAAAGATGGAGGGACCTTTCAGAGTAGGAAGGCTCTTGGTAGAATGTTGGAGAAAGAAGTATGGATTGCCAGCAGCAGAGCCTGCAGAAGAATGAAGGCGTGCATTTAAATTTTTCTATTTGTTTAATGAAAAGATGCTGAGCTGTTAGTGATAGTTATTCTGTAGTGATTTTATCCATACCACAGTGGTGCTTTAAGATTGTAATAAATATGTAGCATTAAAATAAGGCTACAACATAAAAAAAAAGAAAAGAAAAAAAATCTGGAGATAAAAATCACACTATAGAACGTGCACGTTAATGTCACAAACAGATTGGTATTATGGAAAGATAACAATTGTTTGAAGTTCTTTTATGTGCTGTTTTTTTTTTCTCTTCTCCTATTGGCTGGTTTAACAAATCAAGTCCAAAAAATCCCTCCCATGTTTAATGGTCTGACTGGAAACAGATTTTATTAGTTCAGCACAGTTTAAGCATTCTCATGCTTCATTAACATAATACATTGCAAGAAAACTACTTTCCCTGGGATGAAAAGCTTTAGGTACACATAGAAAACAGTAGTAAATAATGGACTATCTGACAGGTAGATAAGCAGTCATTCCAAATGTAAAGAGTAGTGTTCGTAGAATGATGATGATGATGATACTGGTGAAGTATATAATTACAAATGCCTTTTTAAAAAATTGCTTATAAAAATCACAAAGTGCAAACTGCCTGCACATTTTGAATTATTTTAGTTGTGAGCAAACTTGATACATGCTGCACTAACAGAAGCAATCTATTTCTGAAATGGAGTTGTAAAATTATGCCTCTCCAGATTTTTTTTCTCTAGGTACTTTGGGTAAAATCTGAAATGAAGCCGAATCCAATAAAAAGCCACAAATATTTATGATGCCCCCACTACGAATCAGGTACTGTGTTAAGCAATGGAGCTTTTTTATGTGGTGATGTTATTTTTTCCCCTTTGGTTTGAATTGGCATTATGATATATTTAATGGAGTCAAGTCTTAGAGAGAAAATACCTTCTACCAACGTAGACCTGTAATTGTTCTCTGTTCTGCAAACCTGATTTTTGGCACATAAATCCAGTGCTCTGATATGTATATTCATCTTTTTCCATTTGTCTTTTCCAATTCTTTACAATTTTTTGAGGGCATAGACTGCATCATTTATTATTGTTTTACCTTTGATGAAACCAGAAAACCTTGAACATTTAAATTCATTTTGGGATCTAACTTTTGATTTCATCAGTTTAAGGAATATCTGGTCAGCCAGGTCCTATAGTGGATAGAGCTCTGAGTCTAGCATCAGGAAAATCTGTGTTCAAATTTGACCTCAGTCATTTAGTAGCTCTATGACCCTGGGAAAGCCATTTAATTCTGCTTTAGTTTTTTCATCTGTAACATGAATTGGAGAATGAAATGGCAAACAACTCTAGTAGCTTTGTCAAGAAAACTCCATATGGGGTCACAAAGAGTCATACATGACTGAAAAATGACTAAAAAACAATAATAATGATAAGAAGGAATAGCTGACACAATAAATAGAGTGCCATGTATGAAGTCAGGAAGACCTGAGTTACGTTCCACTTTCAGACACTTACTTTCATATGGCACTGGGAACATCATTTATTTTCTGTTTGTCTCAGTTTCCTCATCTGTAACATGATAATAGTACCTGCCTCCCAGGTTTGTTATGAGGATTACCTGAGATATAATTACAAAATGCTTAGCACAATGCCTGGCACATAGTAAACACTACATAAATGTTAGATGATGATGATAATGATTGTAGAGCAATACCATTCTTGCATCTTGAGTCTTAGAGAAAGATTATGACTTCTCCATGTAGTTAGGAGATAAGACTTGAACCCAAATCTTTCCAATTCTCATCCTCTGTTTTATCCCTTATATTATGTTGCTTCTCAGAGACTTGCAAAAGTAGATGCTAAATCAACTTTTTTAATTAAAATAATTAAATCCAGTGTTTGTGTTTCCCTAGGTCCTAACTTGTCAATTAATCATTTTCCCTATCAATTTTCTCTTTCTTTTTGTCATTCTTTTTGGAGTAATTGGTTTCTGATATTCAGTTAAATGGGAGGTATTTGGGGATAACAACTTTGTTATATTAATCTTTGTATTTCTAGATCACTACAAATTGTCTTGGACAAATGGGACTTTGGAGAGAATGTTGGTCTTGCAATAAGAAAGATTTAAATTCTAATTCAACTTCAGGCAGATATCTGTTCATAAGTGAGTCACTTAATATTTTTAGTTTATAATATCCTCTCCATAAAATGGGGCAAATTAACTCCTATACTTATTATCTATTAACTTAATATAATGAATAGAGAGCTAATCTTGAAGTCAGAGGGACTGGATTCAATTCCCATCTCTGATACAGATGGACTATGTAACCTTAGGCAAAACATTTAAACTCTGGTCATCACAAGGGGAGAAGACTAAAAGTTGCAGATTTTTTTGTTTGTTGTTTGTTTGTTTTTAAATTGTAGTTTTTTTTAATTATTGGCTCCATTGGCAGAGTGAATTTCCCCCATTAGAAATAAGGAAAGATTCCATTCAGCCCATGAAGTGATTTTCCTAAAATACAGGCCTAATTAGATAACCCTCTTTCCTCCACTCCTCACTCAATAAACTCTACTGGCTTCCTATTGCCCCCAGAATTAAATACAAATTGTTGTGTTTGGCAATGAAGGCCCTTCAAAACCCAGCTCCTTCTGTCTACCCAGTCTCTTATACCTTATCCCTGACACCGATCCAGTGCCACCGACCTTCTGGCTGTTTCATGAACAAAACACTTCATTTCTTGGTTCTGGGCATTTTCTGTGACTATCCTGCATGCTTGGAACATTTTACTTTTCTCCTCTCTGACTACTAACCTGCCTGACTTCCTTTAAGTCCCAATTAAAATTCTACCTTCCATAGAAAGTTTTCCCCAACATTTCCAAATTCCAATACCTTCCCTCTGTTAATTTTTGTCTTCTGTTTACCCTGTATGTAACTTGTTGTGTATATATTTATTTGCATGATGTCGCCCCCCATTATATTAGGATCTTCTTTAGGGCAGGCAACTGTCTTTTGCCTTTTTTTGTAACCCCAGTATTTAGTGCAGTTCCTGGCACATAGTAGGCACTTAAAAAATTTCAAAAATCAATGAAGTCACAGGTCCTAGGATCTTTCCCTAAACACATCCTTCTTCCCCTCAAGAAAGACAGAACCTTACAAGTAATTCTGACAGTCAAATGAAATACAGTGAGTTAAGTGCATTGCAATCTTTGAAGCATAAAATGCTATAAAAATCTCAGTTATCAATATTGTGCATCTTTAACAAGTATTTGTGTCAGGTCATGCTCTTTCACTTCAACCTTCAGCTCATGAGGACTTCTGGACTGATTCTCTTATATTTCCTGGTCCATTTCAAAATTTGGATCTCAATTCTGGCTCAAAGCAGAGCCTATGCCCCAGTTCCTTACTCTGTCTTCTCTACCTCTATCAACAATACATAGTTTTATGGTTGTGTGATATTCACTATCTATCTCCCCACTGCAAGTTTATTTCAAACTGTTTTTTTAAGTATTGACTTTTGATACTTTGAACACTCCTGTAATGTGTGTCCATTTGATCAACTGTAAGATTGGTGCTTCTTGTTTCTAACTTTTTTCTTAATTGCTTGTAGTGTTCTTCCTTCTACATTACACTACCCCCACCCTCAATATGGTACTCAGCATATATATTCACAACTTCAACTTAAAAATACCATTTTCTTTTTACTTAAAAAATACATTCCTACAATTTGTTTTGATGTGTTCCTTATTTGTATTATTAGCTGCCTAGCCCTAAATATGGATAAAGCCAGTTACAAGATGTATATGTCAATAAATCACACCTGGTATTTCTGTTTTCTGTCTTAAAATAAAGATATGCTTTGTCAATGGACCATAAAAGACTGTTTTAAAAAATTCTGGCTATGTTTTAAATTGATACTTTTTGAGATATAGATATTTGTGAGTTATGCTCACAAAGTGAGAGTTGCTGAGTTTGTGGTAAGGAAATGATTTGGAGTAATGGAATGGGAAGGAATTATAGCATTTAGACACTTAAAAGATTATTTGCTCTAGTGATTTACTGAATTTACATTTCTTAGCTGTCATGTAGTCTTCTAATCAAACATTAGGATGAAAACAATCACTGGCTACAGAATAACTAAAAAGGTATTATTTTTAGGTTCATAATTCCCATAAACTATAACATTAGGATGGAGGGGAGAGATCAGGCTCTATGATTTCATCAGAAAACTCCCAGTGTATAAACTTCCTTCAGTAATGTAGGTCAGGAAATCATCTGTAACTTAAATGGATTAAACTTCAAATCTTAGTGCTAGCCAGACCTAGAGGCACATGCAGGTGATCCCTGATGTGAAGGAAGCTGAGGACGAAAGATGAGCTTCAGTGTTTGGTGCTTCAGTGGGCTATTAGTAGATCAGATATCAGCAGAAAGTTTGGCATAAATATGGAAACCCCTGAGATTGGGGAATAGGTGGGGGGAAGGAAGTCAGGTGGCCCAAGGAGGGACAAACCAGTGAAAGTTAGAAATAGAGTAGACCATAATTCCTATCTGCATCAGAATGCAACCAGACTCATTTTTATGTCTCTATGTATGTATGTGTGAATTTATGTATGTATTAATATATGTGTGTGTGTGTGTGTGTGTGTGTGTGTATAAATGATAGAAAACCATCTTCAAAGGTTCAAAACTAAGAAGAAGACCTGAATTCAAGTGAAACCTCCAAAATATGAGTTACTTAGTCTCTCAGTGCTCTAGGCAACTCATTAAAATGAGAAATTATAAAGAAGTGCTAACCTGCTTTGTAAGAGAATTCCTCTTTGGGGAGTTTCCTTTATCATTGTAATCCTATATCATTGTAATACAGGTTCAATTCCTCCTAGGTTCTACATACTTCAATTACAGAAATGTTTAGAATAGTGGTAAATAAAAAGACTTTAACATGAGTTCTTTCTCATTAACAGAAGTTTGATATGTATATGAATAAGGATTATATATTATCTAAATGGATACTATATAAAACAATGTTCAAAATTGTAATTGTTTTATATTACTGTATTCTTTTTTTGGATTTGGGCAATGGAAGTCACAAGAATTAAATTAAAAGAATTACACTTTGAATTATTTATAGACAAATGCCTCAGAACCTATTAACATGACCCCCTAAAAGCTACATTCAGATTTGAGTTCGCAGTGTCCTGGTAAATATCTAACAACTGGCACTCTGAAAATAAAAGGTACATATGTTTGTAAGTTTAAAACTAGATTCCAATTGGTACAAATAATGAATCTCATGAAGTCATATATTCAAATGTATAATATTTGAATATTTAATTATGGAACATGTTATAATAGATACCACTTAAATAGAAATATACAGTACAAACTCAAATGATGCAATCATGAAGTGATTGAAATTCATTATTGGCTTTTACTTGGAACCAGCCATATTCTGTATAGTTAATATTTTCTCCACCACAGTTCTTCTGAGGTAATTCATCCTTCTGCTTTCTACTTGGAACCTCTCTATTTTCAAAGCAGACATTGCCTTAATTTTGTTAATGTCATCCTTTTCTGGGTTCTTTGCTTAGTGAAGTACTGTGTTATCTGCTACTTCCTTATTTCTAGGGTACTGCTTTCCCATTGAAATGTTAATAGTTTGACTTCCGGGGGTGGAGCCAAGATGGAGGAGTAAAGCCTGGAAGCTGCTGGAGCTCATTAAGTTTCCCTTGAAAAGCACATGAAACTGAAAACAGAGTCTGATGGAATAAACCCCGCTCCAGCTTGAGGTAGACTGAAAAAACTTCTGGAAAGGGGTGAAAAGGGTGTCCAGCCCAGCTAAGACGGACTCTGGGAAATTCTGGTGAGAGAGGTTCAGTCACAGAAAATCAGCAACTGAGATCCTCAGTCCTGGCTCAGCAGAGGTAGCTTCCAGTCCCAGCTCATAAAGCAAACTGGGAAACCAGGCTGTTTCCTGAACAGAGCAGCCGCACAGTCTCTCTGCAAACACACAAGGGGGCGCTGTGCTCAAAGTCAAAGGTCAGAGCTGCACAAGAAACTTTGGACAGCGCCCCCTTTACCCCAGAAGCACAATCATAAAAGGAAAAAAAGGGGGAAAATGAGTAGGAAACAGAAAAGAACCTTGATCATATAGAGCTAACTATGGGTGTAGGGAGATCAAAACACAAACTCAGACAAGGACAAAATGTGCACAGAAAAAATCTCAAGGAGTGATGTAAATTAGTCTCAAGCCCAAAGAGACTTCTTGGAAAGGCTCACAAAAATAATTAAAAGCAAATAAGACAGGGAGAAGAACAAATGAGAAAGGAAACGAGAGGTATGTATGAGAGAATCAACAGGTTGGAGAAGGAAGGAAAAAAAAAATTACCAGAAGAAAACAACTCCTTAAAAATAGAATTGGCCAAATGGAAAATGATAGACAAAAGCTACCTGAAGGAAATCACACATTAAAATCTTATACAGGGTTTAGAAAGCTATTGATTCTGTAAGACAGTAAGCATTAGTCAAGCAAACCAAAAAGAATGAAAAAATGGAAGAACGTGAACTCTATCATTGGACCTAGAAAATAGATCCAGGAGAGACAATTGAAAAACGATTGGCCTATCTGAAGGCCATATCCAAATAAAGAGCTCGGATAGCATTCTTCAAGAGATTTTTGAGGAAAATTGCCCCAATATTTTACAAATAGAGGGGGAAATACTGATTGAAAGAATCCACTAATCACCTTTGGAAAGAGATCCCACAAGGAAAACTCCAAAGAATATTTTTGTGACAGTCCAAAACTACAATTCCAGGAAAAAAAAAAAAAAAACTTCCAGATAAAAATAATTCACATATAAAGGAGCAACAGTCAGGATCTAGCAGCTTCTACAATAAAGGATCAGAGGGCCTGGAATACCATATTCTTGAAGGCAAAGGACCTGAGGTTACAACCAAGAATTAACTACTCAGTGAGAGTAAGCATCATATTTCAGGGGAGAAGATACAGCTTCAAAGAAGTGAGAGATTTTCAATCATTTCTATTGAAAAAACAGAACTAAACAGAAAATTTAATCTATAAACATAGAACTCAAGAGAAACACAGAAAGGTAAACAGTAGGAAAATATATATTATTAAAGATTAAACTGTTTTTACATCTCTAGATAAGAAACCAATATCTGTAACTCTTAAGAACTGTATCTGTCACTGGAGTAAACAGAGGGGGACATCATATGAACTGATATTATAATTATGATTGATCTCTGATGTGATGACATCAAAGAAAATGACATTAAGGACTGGGAAAATTTTTTTAATGGAAAAAGAAGAAAGGAAATATAATGGGAAAATTGGTTCTCACAAAAAGGTGCAAAAGACTTATTACAATTGAGAGAAAGAAGGGAGTGGGATGAGCATTGTCTGAGGCTTGATCCCATCAGTTTTGGCTCAGAGAAAGAATAACTTAATCATTCAGTTGAGTATAGAAATTTATCTAACCTTATAAAGAAGTAGGAGGACAAAGAGGAAAGAAAAGGGTGTGTCTGAATAAAAAGAAGTTCAAAGGTAAGTGAAGGGAGGAAGGGTGATAAGAAGATAAGGTAGTGGGTGGGGTGTAAAAAACACAACTAAGGATTGGGTTGAAAGAGAGAACAAAAATATGTACAGGGGAGAAAATAGGATGGAAGGAAATACAGAGCTGGTAAGCAAAACTGTGAAGGAAAATGGGATAATCTCTCCCATAAAACAGAAGCAAATAGCAGAGTGGATTAAAAAACAAAATCCTACAACATGTTGTTTACAAGAAACACATTTTACATAGAGAAATATATGCAGACTAAAGGTAAAAGACTGGAACAGAATTTATTATGCTTTAGGTGTAGTAAAAAAGCCAGGATTGCAATTCTGATGTCAGATAAAGTAAAAGTAAAAATAGATCCTATTAAAAGATATAAGAAAGAAAAGTTCATCTTGATAAAGGGTACCATAAACAATGAAGTAGTAACAACACAAAATCTGTATGCACCAAATGGTAGAGCAGCCAAATACCTAGAGATGATTTTAACCCAGTTATATGAAAATTAGAGAGCAAGACAATATTAGTGGGGGACCTCAAATTTCCCCTCTCAGAAACATATAAATCTAACCAAAAAATAAAAAAAGAAAGACACTAGGGAGGTTAGCAAAGTCTTTAAAAACCTAGATGTGATAGACCTCTGGAGAAAACTGAATAGGGACAGAAAGGAATACACCTTTTTCTTGGCCCTACATGATAATTTCAAAAAATTGACCATGTATTAGGTCAAAAAAAGTTCACAGTCAAATGCAGAAAGGCAGAAATAATGCTTCCTTTTCAAACCATATTGCAATAAAAATTACATGCAATAAAAGTACAGGGAAAGAGAGATTAAAAAACAATTGGAAATTAAGTAATCTTATTCTAAAAAATGAGTGGGTCAAATAAAAAATAACATAAAATATCCATAATTTCATCTAAGAGAATGACAATAATGAAACAACATACCAAAACCCATGGGATGTAACTAAAATAGTTTTTAAGGAAAATTTTACATCTATAAATAGCTAATGAATAAAAAAGAAAGAAGAAATCAATGAGTTGGACATGCAACTAAAAAGCTATAAAAAGAATTTAGTACCCTTTCAATTAAATGCCAAATTTAAAATTCTGAATCTTAAAGGAGAGATTAATAAAATTTAAATAAAGAAAACTATTGAACTAATTAATAAAATTAAATTATATTGGTTTTATGAAAAAAAACTGATACAAACCTTTGATTAATTTGATTAGAAAAAAGAAAGAAAAAAAAAAAACAAATCACCAGTGTCAAAAATGAAAAGGGTGTATTTACTACCAATGACAAAGAAATTAAGGCAAAAATTAGAAGCTATTTTGCCCAACTGTATGCCAGCAAGACTGACAATCTAAACCAAATAGATGAATTATTTAGAAAAATAGAAATTGCCCAGATTAACAGGAGAGGAAATAAATTACTTAAATAATCCCATTTTGGAAAAAGAATTTGAACAAGACACATTAATGAAGTCCCTAAGAAAAAAATATGTAGGGCCAAATGAATTAGCAAGTGAATTCTATCAAACATTTAAAGAAAAATTAGTTCCAATATTAGGTAAACTGTTTGGAAAAATAGGTGAAAAAGAAGTACTGCCAAATTCTTTTGACACAAATATGCTACTGATACCCAAACCAGGAAGAGTCAAAACAGAGAAAGAAAATGACAGACCCATCTCCCTAATGAATATGGATGCAAAAATTTTAAATAAACTATTAGTAAAGAGATTACAGCAATTTATCAGCAGAATAATACACTATGACCAAGTAAGATTTATATCAAGAATAGAGTGCTTGTTCAATATGAGGAAAACTATTACAATAATCGATCATATCAGTAACAACACCAAGAGAAATCATGTGATAATCTCAATAGATGCAGAAAAAGTTTTTGATGAAATACAGCACATATTCTTATTATTAACAAGAACATAGGGATAAAGGGATCTTTCCTTAAAATAATAAGCAGTAACTTTCTAAAACCAACAGCAAACATTACCTGTGATGGAGAGAAGCTGGACACATTCCCAATAAGATCAGGGGTCAAACAATTATCTCTACTATCTCCACTGCTCATTATCTCCACTATTATTCAACAATGTATTAGAAATGTTGGCTTTAGCAAGAAGAAAACAGAAAGAAATTAAAGGAATTAGAATAGGCAGTAGGGTAATTAAACTATCACTCTTTGCTAATAATACGATGATATACTTAGAGAATTCTACAAAATCATCCAAAAACTTACTGGAAACAAGCTTTAATAAAGTTGCAAGATGTAAAATAAAACCACATAAATCATCAACATTTTATATATTACTGATAAATCCAATAGGTAAGAGATAGAAAGAGAAATTCTATTTAAAATAACTGTAAACAAAAGAAAATACTTGGCAGTCTAGCTGCCAAGGAAAATACAAGAACTATATGAATACAATTACAAAACACTCCTCACACAAATAAAGTCAGATATAAACAATTGGAAAAATATCAATTTCTCATGGATAGGCTGAGCTAATATAATAAAAATAATATTTCTGCCTAAATGTATCTACTTTTTAGTGCCATACCAAATTGGCAAAAAAAAAAAAATTTGTAGAACTAGAAAAAAGATCAAAATTCATCTATAAGAAGAAAAGGTCAAGAATATCAAGGGAATTAATGAAAAAAATGCAAATGATGATCACTTAGTTATTTCAAAATTAAAACTATATAATAAAGCAACAGTCATCAAATCCATTTGGTACTGGCTGAGAAATAAGAGTGGTGGATCAGTGGAATAGATTAGATACACACAACAAAATAATCCAGACTTTCAGTAATCTAGTATTTGCTAAACCCATAAATTCCAGTTTGTGGAATAAGAACTCACTGTTTGACAAAAATTGCTGGGGAAACTGGAAAACAATGTCTGAAACTCAACATATACCTACACCTCACATCCAATACCAAAATAAGGTCAAAATGGGTACCTGATTTGTGCATAAAGGATAATACTGTAAACTAATTATGAGAGCAAGGAATAATTTACCTATCAAATCTTTGAGAAGAGAAGAATTTATGATGAAAGAAGAGCTAGAGATTATTATGAAAGGCAAAATGGGCCACTTTCATTACATTAAATTAAAAGGTCAAAACCCCCAAAACAAACAAAACTAAAAGGCAAGTACAAAGCTGGGAAGAATTCTTTACAGTCAGTGTTTCTGATAAAGGTCTCATTACAATCCATTCCCTAATTGATAAATAATCAGAGAATATAAATAGACAATTTTCAGATGATGAAATTAAAGCCATCTATTGTTATATGAAAAGCTGCTTTAAATCACTATTAATTAGAGAAGCGCAAATTAATACAAAGTCTGATGTACTACCTCACATCTCTCAAATTGGAGGGGATGTGGGAAAACTGAGACACTAAGTCATTATTGGTGGAATTGTGAAATGATCCAATCATTCTGAAAAACAGTCTGGAACTTTGCCCAAAGGGCTATTAAACTATACGTGCCCTTTGGCCCAGCAGTGCCATTGCTGAATTTGTATCCCAAGGAAATCTTAAAAGAGGGAAAAGGACCCACATGTGCAAAAATGTTTGTAACTTCTTTTTGTGGTAGCAAAGATTTGGAAAATGAGTAGATCACCATCAATTGGGGAATGACTTAATATGAAGGTAATTGAATATTATTGTTTTATAAATAATGATGACAAGTGAATTTTAGAAAAGTCTGAAAAGATTTACATGGACTGATGCTAAGTAAAATAAGCAGAACCCAGAACATCTTTCAAATAATAACATCAAGAATGTGAGATGATCAACTATGAAAGACTTGGTTCTTCTCAATGGTTCAGTTATCCAAAGCAATCCCAATGGATTTTGCACAGAAAATACCATCTTCATTCAGAAAAAGAACTAAGGAGACTGAATTTAAATAAAGATATGCTATGTTCACTTCCTTTTTCTGTATTTTTTATCTCTCTGATGATTCTCCCTTTTTCTCTGACCTTTCCTAACATAATTCATAAAGTAATGTGTATTAAAAATAAACTTACTAAAGACAAAAAAAATGTTAATATTTCTTTTTGTCAGCCAGTCACAGATTCAGGTATAGTGGAAGGGAATCCTAGTATTTTAAGTCTTTTTTGACTCTGGTCCACAGTTGCACCTAGTTAGCATTACAAACATTTCTTAAAATCTTGTTCATCTTTGTTTTTGGAGACAATTTCATTTCTGCTCAGTAGAAATTCCTCTATACTTAATTGATATTAGGTAATTTTCAATTCTAATTGTGTCCCTGACATCTACTACCACTACCACACATATTTCCTGTTCACTCAGTAATGCTTGGTGATGTTTTCTCCACATTCTTGCTATTGTAGCTAGTTTACTGCCTTCCTTTAAATATAGAATATACTTGAAAAAAATTGACATAATTAAGAGAAGTAATATTTTTTCTCCCTGGTCTTCTCCTTAAGAGTAACATATTTAATCAAAGCCTAAGTTAACTAGTCTGCAACTGCATCATTGATCATCATCGCTCTCAATTTTAATAGTGCTTCCTACCACTTACACTAAGCATACCTCCATTCTTCCATCGCAAATTCTATTCCTGCTAGTAGGGATGTTTAGTTTCCTAATTTAGTCATTTCAGGCATATATTCAACTTACCCTCTCCCCAAAATCCAGAGAAACAAAAACTATTGAGCTACACACACTCATGCTGGCCTCCAGAAATGCCTTCTTTCTGGATTTAGCAATACAAATATTAAAAGACTAAATGATATTCTTTCATTAAATATAAAGAATAACAGAAGATATTGGAACAAATTAGAAATCATACTAAAGGGAAAAATAGTGTAGACTTTATGGAAGAAAAGCAACTATTGAAATCTAGGTTTGAAAGGGAAAATGTATTCCAAAGAAAGAGGATAGATAAACAGGGATGCAATAACATATTTATTAAAAATATGTACTCTTATGAGGTAGAGAAGAGAATCCTTATAGAGAAATTAGTTGCTTTCATTGAATTAGAAAGCAAAATTAACTGTGTGTATGTGTGGTATGTGCATAAGTATGCAATCATGACATAAGAATATATATATATGTAATACACATTATATATATTTGTATATATGTATACATATATATATATAATATATATTTAATATGTGTATTCCTGACAATTGGGATAATTGGAATAATCACAAAATAGAATAGCCTGCGTCAGGAAATAATTGGTTTCTCATTTTTAAAACATTGTTACAAAGTCTGGATGAGTTGTATTAGATGACTTTTGGGGTTATGATAGAGATTTGTTTTTCTGTGACAACAGAACTCCATATTTTTCTTTACTCTCCTGAATTCTCCCACATGGTCAAGTACTCTCTTCTTTGGTATCACTTCAGTGATCCCAACTCATTTTACTCTTATTTCTGATGTCCTTATCTCTCTCTGAATAGGGATTGGACAGGTCCTCCCAGAGCGTCTCTTTAAGAACACTAGGCCAACCATCTTTTGATTTCCCACTGTATTCTGTACTTACCTCTATAAGTCCTAAACAATTCTTATAAATGCTTATTGATTGACTGGCAAGAACTTATCAAATTCTTCTGACACATTCATTAACTATTTTTGTATATACTCTTCACTGAAATCTTACTCTGTGAAGAACATTGACTGTCAGTGGGAATAAATAATAATTAAAAGGAATTTTATTAAGCATTTATTATGTCAAGCATTGTGCTAAGTGTTGGAAATTCATATAGAAAAAGCTAGAACAGTCCTTGCTCTCAAGGAGCTCACATTCTATGGGAATGCAACATGTAAGGAAAGTTCATATGTGGAGCAGATGGAAAATCCCAGAAATAAATATGTAAGGAAAGTTCGTATGTGGAGCAGATGGGAAATCCCAGAAATCAACATGTAAGGAAAGTTCATATGTGGAGCAGATGGGAAATCCCAGAAATCTCAGGGAACATATGGAAAAACCTCAAGATTCTTCTCTTATTTAATATTTAAGCTGATACTGCTAGGGCATAGCAAATCACAGAGGCAGGACAGTTGACAAATGACAAAGCTTGGAGAATCTAATAATAGGACAGATGGTAAGGCCTTATGGTGATTCTATAACTCATCAGAAAAATTGGAGTTTTGGACTTTCATCTTATTCAAACATTAAGCAGTCACATAGTTGCAGGTAGTGGGAGAGGGAAGGGACCATTCTCTCTGCCCCCAACTTGTGCAAGCTCTTTCCTTCAACAGATCATTAGAATTTGATTCTAGGTTACCTAGAAATGTGTAGGATAGGTGAGATAATGTGGAAGGAGACAAGAGTGTGAAGTGTGTTTTAGGTTATAATGGCTCTTCTCATGCCATAGAAACTTTAGGAAGTTTTCTTGGGAAATTCAAGGCATAAAAAAGAGGTGCTATGGTGTTGGAAACATTTTTTTCTTCTTCTTTTTTACTGGTAACTTATTATGATAGTTTAGTGTATTGAACCCCTTGCTTTTTGAAAGAGCATGGTGGAAGGAAGCATATGGATACTTGCTGTTGAGGAGAGAAAGAATGCTATGCTCATTCCTAAATCCAATATAGATGTCTTGGGACAAAGATCATTTACTCTACTATTGTTAGAGTTCTAGTGGATCTTTGGAGTTGAATATGTACACATCTATTAATTTTGGGTCATATGTACACACATGTTTTTTGCTTGTGTCATTGTCAGAGTGATCTTCTCCATGATCCTTGCTTTCCTGTTAAAAATCCTACCCTTATTTAAGTTGTAACTCAAGGGGCTACCTCCTCTACAAAACCTTCACTTATCTTTTCAACTAAAGCTAAATTATCCTTCCATGTATTTATTCCTTGTGGTATCTATCTGCCTCTTTCCTTTGCCCATAAGTCATCATCTCTTTTTATTGCAATCATTTATGCATATATCATATTCGTATGATCTGGCTGTAATTCCAAGTAATTCTTCTCATTATACCTTTGTAGTCCCAGAATCTAGAACAATGTCTTTACAGAAACAAGTAAACAAAGGTCATATATTGGTGTGCTTGTTATTTGAGATATAGAAATGTAACTAATTTGGAGAACAACTGCAAATTTAAATTAATTTATCTTTAGATATTTTTTTTCTTTTTTGTTAATATTATAAGTAAGCCTTGTTGCATTGAAGTAATGAAGTTAGCATGAAGGAATAGAAATGACCCTAAATTAGTTATCTAGAGACACAGACAACTTTCATTTCTGTTATTTTGAATTACTTAGTCTTCATAACATCACCCCTGAAGTTAAGAACTAAATATTGTCATCTGTAAAACAATGATGTGAATCTGGATGACTTCTATTTAAAATTTTTACCATTTCCAATATTATGAAGTGAGGATTTTAGTTGTATAAGCAGTCTTTATTTAATGAATAGGGAAAACTCACCTTTTTTAAGGAGATAAATATAATTTTATTTTACTTTTTAAAAGTCCACAAGCATTTATTAAGTACTTTCAACATGTGTGTTTAAAAATATTTTTATTTTCCCCAGTTACATGTACCACAAGTTTTTTACATTTGTTTTCAAAATTTTTATTTCCAGATTCCAAACCTTGAGAAGGTCCATGTTAAGTTATGCAAAACATTTCCATGTGATGATGCCAAATAAAACAGATTCCCTACCTTCCCTACCTCCCCCCCCAAAAAAAAAAACCCTTAAGAAAAAAAAAGAAAGTAAAAAGAAGTATGCTTCCATCAGTATTTAGAGAACAATATTTTCTTTCTCTGGGTATGGATAGCATTTTTCATCATAGATCCTTCAGAGTAGTCATGGATCATTGTATTGCTAAGAATAGCAAAGTCCTTCACAGCTGATCATTCCACAACTTTGTTATTACTATGTATACAGTACATTTCACTTTGCTGGAGCTCATGAAGGACTTTTCAGGTTTTTCTAATAGCATTATGTTTATCATTTTCTTGCAGATCAAGAATATTCTTTCATAATCCCGTATCATAATTTATCCAGCAATTTTTTGATTATGGCTTTCAAATAGACAAATTAATTTTAAATTATTTCTCCTGGACCTATTTTCCAGGTAAGTTGTTTTTTTCTAATGAAATATTTGATGGCCCCCTTTTTTCATTCTTTTGAATTTTTTTATTGTATATTGATTTCTTATAAAGTTACTAGCTTCCATTTATTCAATTCTAATTTTTAAGGAATTATTTTTTTCAATGAGCTTTTATATTTCCTTTCACACTTGGCCAGTCTTGCTTTTTAAATTGGTCTTCTCCTCATTAGTTTTTTTTTTTTTTGGATTTCCTTTTGCATCACTCTCATTTCTCTTCCCAATTTTTCTCTATCTCTCTTGATTTCATAACCCCTTTTGAGCTCTTCCATTTCCTTAGACCAATTCTTATATTTTTAGAGCCTTTTGATAAAGGAGTTTTGACTTTGTTATCACCTTCTGAGTGTGTATTTTTATCTTCCTTGTGATCTTAGTAACTTTCTATGATCAGAATCTTTTTCTGCTGTTTACTCATTTCCTCAGTCTATCACTTAGCTTTTAACTTTTTTGTGAAAGTACCACTCGGCTTCCAGGGAGGAGGGCGCAATGTCTCAATCTTCAGGAGTTTTGTGCAGCTGTTTTCAGAGATTCTTCTAGAGACCTGTACCCTGAGCCAGCCCTCCTGCCCAGATCTGAGTGTGTGCAAAGTGACAGAGCCCTGCCACAGTGCCAGTAAAGAGGTCCCTGCAATATTACTGTGGCTAGCTGTCTTCTCCCTCCCCTACTTGTGAGCTGAGATATTCACTGCCACAATTATTGTTGATGTTGCAGTTGTTGCCCCTACTGCAGTGCTGCCTTGCTGCTATTGATTCAGTGCCTTCCAAAGCCTGATCCTGGTCTGGGACTCCCTTCTACCCTAGTATTCCAAAACTTTATTGATGAGTTCTCTTTGGACTCTGTGGGCTAAGAGGTCTGTAGATCACTGCCAATTCATCTCTCTCTCTCTCTCTCTCTCTCTCTCTCTCTCTCTTTCTCTCTCTATCTCTGGGACTCCTTTCTACCCTAGTATTCCAAACTTTATTGCTGAGTTCTCTTTGGACTCTGTGGGCTGAGAGGTCTGTAGATCACTGCCAATTCATTTCTTTCTTTCTCTCTTTCTCTTTTTTCTCTTTGTCTCTCTCTTTCTCTGTCTCTCTTTTTCTTTCTCTCTCTTTTTTCTTTTTCTTTCTCTGTATTCTTTTTCTATTTCTTTCTTTCTTTCTTTCCTAGTGTGTCTTGCATTGAGATTGTGGTCCAGACCCACCTGATACAACACATCCCTCCTGCTGATTTTCTAAATTGCCTTTAGCTAGACAATTATTCCATTCCATTTTTAATGTGTTTTGATGCTTTAAAATATGTTTCAAATCATTACTTGAAGGTTTTTGGAATCCTACCTTCATTTCTCCATCTTAGCTCTGCCTCGAGAATAACTACCTTTTTCATAAAATAGCAACTGTAAAAAAGTTCAAAAGGCTCCCTTCAATAGCTCTGTGCCCTATATTATTTGGAGGTCAGCACAAAGTCCTAGTCTTCTGTTTCTAAGTTATCGTGTAGAAAGGATGTTTCTTCATATGAGTGAAGGACTGAATGACTGCTGAAATCTTTTTCACCAAACAATTCGGTAATTTTCTGATTTCAGCATTTCTTGGCTTGAACAAGTTTGTGGGAAGCAGGCAAAAACTTGAGAACAAAAGAAGCCTTTGACATTGTATGATCTCTGAGGTTTAGTTTTTCCATCCCTTTATGGAATCAGTCACATGCATGCATGAACACTCATTTATAGAAAAACAAGCAAGAGAAAAAAAAGAGAAAAAAAGCTGTTCATTATAATTTTGGCCACAAGAAAACTTACTCACTATCTGAAATTTATGCTATTT
Source organism: Myrmecobius fasciatus (assembly GCA_023553655.1). Taxonomy (NCBI): domain Eukaryota; kingdom Metazoa; phylum Chordata; class Mammalia; order Dasyuromorphia; family Myrmecobiidae; genus Myrmecobius; species Myrmecobius fasciatus. The sequence goes on along the minus strand of JAJPUD010009095.1, from coordinate 27,856 downwards.
TGATGCTTTTTAAAAAACCTTTAATGAATTTAGAAACTTGGAGGCTGGTATACTTTAAAGCAACTTTTTCCACTTCTTCACATATTCTTCTATAAATTCATTTGGTATGATCTACAAAATAGAAGCTAGTTTCTATTCCACTCTCCAATGGAGGGAATAATTAGAAACCACAAAGTAAAAGGGCATACAAGGTATGACATACAAAGGTCCTGCCTCAGGACTTTTATCTATGACAGGAGGGAATGATAGAATCTTAAGTTGTGCTCTAGGACCAACTCCTGAAAATATCCTAGATAATGGAGTAAATAAAAAGTGTTTTTTTTGGATAGCAAAACTAATATGTTTTATGATCTAGTCAAGTGCAATAACTGTGCAAAAATGATTTATTTTTCTCCCTTTGCATCTTGGATCCAAGGTTTTTGCTACATTATGTATTGAATGACAAGCTTATTCCTGTTTCTTAAGTTGGTTTTTCAAGTTAGTTATTTTTTACTTTTTTATTTAGCATTGGAAATATACTTTATATTCTATGATTGCTTATTTTATCTTTGTAAATCATTCAACTAGCATTTATTAAAGGTTATAAGTGCCAGCTGCTCAGATTGTCACTGGGAATGTAAAACCTTATGTGAAATAAAGGAAGCTATGTTTTATTGAGGAGAGAAATATATACCTCAACTGGTAAATGCAAAAGAGCTACAAAATATTTTCTTTTTTTATTAAAGCTTTTTATTTGTATAACATATGTATGGGTAGTTCCTCAGCATTGATTTTTTACAGAGCTTTCCATTACAAATTTTACCCCCAGTGCTCTCCTCCCCTAGATGGCAGGAAGTCCACCACATGTTAATAATGTTGAAATACTTGACAAGTTGTGCAAGAAAAATCCTATCTACAAGAAAGAAAAGAAAATCAGAGAAAGGAAACACAATGCAAGCAAACATCAATAGAGAGCATGAAAATGTTATGTTGTGGTCCATATTTCACATCCCTCACTCTGGGTGTATATGCTTTTCTTCACTGAAATATTGGAACTGGTTTGAGACAATTCTTTGTTGCAGAGAGCCATGTCCATCAGGATTGATCATCATGTAATACTGTTGTTGCTGTATATAATGATCACCTGGTTCTGCTTGTTTCATGCAGTATCAGTTCATGCAAGTCTCTCCAGGCCTCTCTGAAATCAACCTGCTGGTCATTTCTTACAGAGCAATAATATTCCATAATATTCATATACCATAATTCATTCTGCCACTCTCCAATTGATGGGCATCCATTCAGTTTCCAGTTTCTAGCCACTACAAAGAGGGCTGCTACAAACATTCTTGCACATGTGGGGCCCTTTCCCTCCTCTAAGATCTCTTTGGGATATAGGCCCAATAGTAACATTGCTGGGTCAAAGGGTATGCACAGTTTGATAATTTTTTGAGCATAGCTCCAAATTGCTCTCCAAAATGGTTGGATCCATTCACAGTTCCACCAACAATGTATCAGTGTCCCAGCTTTCCAACAACACCTCCAACATTAATCGTTATCTTTTCCTGTCATTTTAGCCAATCTGACAGGTGTGTATTGGTACATCAGAGTTGTCTTAATTTGCATTTCTCTGATCAATAGTAATTTGAAGCACCTTTTCCTATGACTAGAGATGGTTTTAATTTCATCATCTGAAAATTGTCTGTTCATATCCCTTGACCACTTATCTATTGAAGAGTGGCTTGAATTCTTATAAATATGAAACAATTCTCTATATTTTAGAAATGAGGCCTTTATCAGAACCATTAAATGTAAAGATGATTTCCCAATTTGATGCATCCCTCCTAATCTTGTCTGCATTAGTTTTATTTGTACAGAAACTTTTTAACTTAATATAATCAAAATTATCAACTGGTGGTCAATTAAGAGTTCAAGATCTTCTTTGGACATAAATTTATTCCATCTCCACAGGTCTGAGAGGTAAACTATACTACGTTCCTCTAATTTGCTTACAATATCACTCGTTATATCTAGATCATGAACCCATTTAGATCTTATCTTGGTATGTGGTGTTAGGTGTGGGTCAAGCCCTAATTTCTTCCACACTAGTTTCCAATTTTCCCAGCAATTTTTGCTGAATAGTGAGTACTTATCCCAAAAGCTGGAGTCTTTGGGTTTATCAAACACTAAATTGTTAAAGTTATTGCCTAGATTGTCCTGATATCCTATCCTATGCCACTGATCGACTGCTCTATTTCTCAGCCAGTACCAAATGGTTTTGATGACAGCTGCTTTATAATATAGTTTTAGATCTGGTACAGCAAGGCCACCTTCATCTGCCTTTTTTTTTCATTAATTCCCTTGAAATTCTTGACCTTTTGTTCTTCCAAATGAACTTTGCTACTATTTTTTCTAGATCTGTAAAATAATTTCTTGGGAGTTTGATTGGTATGGTGCTAAATAATTAAATTACTTTGGGTAGTATTGTCATTTTTATTATATTCGCTCGGCCTACCCATGAGCACTTAGTATTTTTCCAATTGATTAGGTCTGATCTTATTTGTGTGTAAAGTGTTTTGTAATTTAGTTCATATAGTTTCTGACTTTCCTTGGCAGATAGATTCCCAAATATTTTATCCTATCATCCGTTATTTGGAATGGAATTTGTTTTTGTATCTCTTGATGCTGAATTTTGTTGGTAATATATAAAAATGCTGATGATTTATGTGGATTTATTTTGTATCCTGCAACGTTACTAAAGTGAATTGTTTCTAGTAGTTTTTTAGTTGAGTCTCTAGGGTTCTCTAAGTATACCATCATGTCATCTGCAAAGAGTTATAATTTGGTTTCTTCATTACCTATTCTAATTCCTTTTATCTCTTTTTCTTCTCTTATTGCCAAAGCCAACATTTCTAATACAATATTAAATAGTAATGATGACAGTGGGCAACCTTGTTTAACTCCTGATCTTATTGGAAATTGTTTTAGTTTGTCTCCATTACATATGATGCTTGCTGATGGTTTTAATTAGATGCTACTAATCATTTTAAGGAAAAGCCCATTTATTCCTATACTCCCTAGTGTTTTTAATAGGAATGGGTGTTGGATTTTATTGAATGTTTTTCTGCATCTATTCAGATAATCATATGGTTTTTGTAAGTTTGGTTATTAATAAAATTAATTATGCTGATAGTTTTCCAAATATTGAACCAGCCCTGCATTCCTCATATAAATCCTACTTAGTCATAGTGTACTATCCTGGGGATGACTTTCTATAATCTCATTGCTAATATCTTATTTAAGATTTTTGCATCAATATTCATTAGGGAAATTGGTCTATAGTTTTCTTTCTCTGTTTTCACCCTACCTGGTTTAGCTATCCGCACCATATTGGCCTCATAGAAGGAATTTGGCAGTATACTCTCTGACCCTATTTTCTCAATTTCTATAGTATTGGAATTAATTTTTCTTTGAATGTTTGGTAGAATTCACATGTAAATCCATCTGACCCTGGAGATTTTTTCTTAGGGAGTTGGTTAATAGCTTGTTCTATTTCTTTTTCTAACATGGGGCTTTTTAAATAATTTATATCCTCTTCTGTTAACCTGGGCAATCTATATTTTTGTAGATATTCCTCCATTTTATTTAGATTATCAAACTTACTGGCAAAAAGTTGGGCAAAGTACCTCCTAATTATTGCTCTGATGTCCTCTTCATTGGAGGAAAGTTCTCCCTTATCATTCTTGAGACTAACAATTTGATTTTCCTCTTTCCTTTTTCTTATCAAATTTACTAAAGGCTTATCTATTTTGTTGGGTTTTTTCATAAAACCAACTCTTAGTTTTATTTATTAATTCAATAGTTTCCTCATTTTCAATTTTATCAATTTCCCCTTTTATTTTTAGAATTTCCAATTTGATATTTAATTGAGGGTGTTTAATTTGTTATTTCTCAAGTTTTTTTTTAAATAATAAGCCCAATTCATTGATCTTTTCTTTCTCTATTTTATGCAAGTAAGCATCTAGAGATATATAATTGCCCCTTATAACCGCTTTGGCCATATCTCACAAATTTGGGTATGTTGTCTCATTATTGTCATTCTCCTAGATGAAATTATTGGTTGTGTCTATGATTTGCTCTTTTACCCATTCATTCTTCAGGATTGGATTATTTAATTTCCAATTAACTTTTGGCCTATTTTCTCCTGGCCTCATATTGCATGTGATTTTTATTGCATCATGATCCGAAAAAGATGCATTTACTATTTCTGCCTTTCTGCATTTGATTTTGAGGTTTTTATGTCCTAACACATGGTCGATTTTTGTATAAGTTCCATGGACTGCTGAGAATAAAGTAAACTCCCTACTGTCTCTATTCAATTTTCTCCATAGATCAATCATATCTAACTTTTCTAGCAATTGGTTTACCTCCCTAGTTTCTTTCTTATTTATTTTGTGGTTTGATTTATCTAATTCTGAGAGAGCAAGGTTGAGATTCCCCACTAGTATTCTTTGGCTGTCTATTTCTTCTTGCATGTCTCTTAATTTCTACCCTAGGAATTTGGATGCTATTGCCCTTGGTGCATATATATTTACTATTGATATTGCTACATTATCTATGGTAACCTTCAATAAAACATAGTTTCCTTCCTTATCTCTTTTGATTAGATCTATCTTGGCTTTTACTTGATCTGAGATAAGGATTGCTACCCCAGCTATTTTTTTGTTCACCTGAAGCATAATAGGTTGTGCTCCTGCCTTTTACCTTTATCCTATATGTGTCACTATGTTTTAGATGTGTTTCTTGTAGACAACATATTGTGGGATTCTGGTTTTCAATCCAGTCTGATATCCGCTTTTGCTTTATGGGAGAGTTCATCCCATTCACATTCACAATTAGAATAACTCATTCTTTATTGCCTGACCTCTTATTTACCCAAGTTATGTTTTTCCCTTTTCTTTCCCCTTTCTCCCTTCCCCCCATCTCACTATTTTGCTTTTGATAACCCCCTCCTCCAAACAATCCTCCACTCTTTAGATCCTCTCCCCCTTTTTTTACTCCTTTTTCCTGATTTTTCTATTTTCCCTTCTATTAGTTTATCCCTTTCTTTTCCTCCTTTCCCTCCCACTTCCCTCTAGTAACAGACAAGTTTCTCTGTGAAATCAAATGTCTGATATACACTCTTATAGCCCAAACTGATGAGAGTAAGATTTACACAATGCTCATCTCCCTCCCTTCTTTCTCTCAGTTATATTAAATTTTCTTTGCCTCTTCATGAGACATTATCTTGTTTTACCTCCTTTTTTAAAAATCCTATTTTACCACCTTTTCCCTATTTCCCCCAGTATGTTAACCTTTCCCCCTCTTGTTTTGTTTTTCATATTATTAGAGTAATATCTAGTTAATTATACCCCCAAAATTTAAGTATCCCCATAGTAAAAATAAAGTTCTCAAGAGTCCTTTCCTTTTTACCTTTTTATGCTTCTTTTGAGTTCTGTGTTTGGATGTTGAATTTTTGGTTCAGATCTGGTCTTTTCATTAGAAATAGGTGAAATTCACCTATATAATTAAATGACTATCTTCTTCCCTAGAGGATAATGCTCATTTTAGCTGGATAGGTTGTTCTTGTCTGTAATCCAAATTCCTTTGCGTTTCGGAATATCTGTTTCCAGGCCCTTCGATCCTTCAATGTGGAGGCTGACAGATCATGTGTGATTCTAATTATTGATCCTCAGCATTTGAATTGTTTCTTTCTAGCTGCAAGCAGAATCTTTTCCTTGGTGCTATAGTCCTGACATTTAGCCACGATATTCCTTGGGGTTTTAAATTTGGGGTCTCTTTCTGGAGGTGAACAGTGAATTCTTTCAATGGTGATTTTGCCTTCTGATTCTGCAACCTCAGGGAAGTTTTCTTTCAGGATTTCCTGGAAGATAGTGTTTAGATTCTTGTTTTATCTTGGCTTTCAAGAAGTCCAATAATCCTTAGATTGTCTCTCCTAGATCTATTTTCCAATTCAGTTCTTTTTCCTAGGAGATATTTCATATTTTCTTCTATTTTTTCATTTTTTTTTGTTTTTATTTGACCGATTCTTGAAATCTTATTGAGTCATTCACTTGCATTTGTTCAATTCTTATTTTTAAAGTGTTGTTTTCTTCATTTATCTTTTTTAGCTCCTTTTGTAACTGGCCAATTGAATTTTTTTGTTCATTGCACTCTTTTTCCACTTCACCAATTTTATTTTTCAATAAATTGGTGTCTCTTTTGCAGGACATTATATCCTTCTTGCACTGATTTCAGTTTATTTTCCCATTTATCCTCCAGCTCTCTTTTGAGATTCTTTATGCAATCTTCCAGAAAGGCCTTTTGAAAAGGGGACCAGTGATGGTCCTTGTTGACTTCCTCTGGAGTTTTGTCTAAATGAACCTCAGGATCTGGGGTCTGCCCTTCCTTCTCTCCATAGAAGCTGTCTATGGTGAGAGTTCTCTTTTGCTTCTTCATTTTTTCAAGGCTGCATGGAGGTCTGTTTAAGGCTAGAAAAGCAGTGGCTGCAGTGATTTGTCCTGGGGCAATTCCACAAATTAACTTAAGGTGCTGTGCTGGTGCGGGCTAGGACTAAGTCTGAATTACTCCTTAAACAAGGCAAATCTGCCAGAACACCTGCCCCCAATCAGGGCAGAGTGTCCTGACTGCCTCAGATAAACTCCAGGTGTTTGGAGTTTGGAGTTTGGAGTTTCTGCCATGCTGAGCTGAGTCCCACCCTCACTTCCTGGTTGCACCAAGTAAACTGTTTACCCCTGTGCCCGAGTTAAACAGACCTGATGTGAAGTTCTTCAGAGATATCTGCAAGCAGTGTCCTAATATTTCTGGAGTCGTTGACTTGAAGATCAGTTCAGAGGCTTATTTTATTGCTGATTTGAGAGAAGATCAGAGGACAACGCAGAGAGTCACGTTTCTCACTCCACCATCTTGGCTCCGCCCCCCGAGAGAACCACTACAAAATATTTTCAAAGTGATTTGTGGAATGGTGTTTCTAGAAGATGTTTGGGCAATGGAGGCTTATATAAAATATGACATTGGAACTGAAAATCTTGAAGGAAATTAAGGATTCTAAACTACTAAGAAAATGAGAGAATGAATTATGTGACTTGGAATAGTTACTGTCAAATCATAGAGGTAGGAAATAAAGAGTTTTGTAAGAGGAACAAAGATCATTTTGAGTGGTTCTTGAAAGTGTGAAGGGGAGTAATATCAAAAGAAGCTAAAAAGGTAGAATGGGGTCTTGTTATAAAGGATTTTAAATTCTAAAAGGAGAAATTTATATTTTTTCATAAAAAGTAATGTTATTGGTTTAATACTAGTGAGATAGAAACTTTCATAAGAATATGTGATGAGAATTAGTTTAATTTTGATTCAGTGATTACTAAATAGGGTATAGTTTAGTACTCAAAGATGCTTCCTGTTTTAAATTTTGAACTTTTGTGAATCTGTGATCTTAATTGGTTAGATAATTCTCCCAGTAAATCATATTCCAATAACTTTTTTCCTGTGGAATTCTTATACATGTTTCACATAAATCTTCTATAAAGGATATATTTTCTATCATAGAGGCACTTTTTCTTATTACCAGAAAACAGATGTAATCTCTATTAGAGAATTGAGGGAATTAGGACAGCAAGGTTAATTGTGGAAATTGAATAAACCTCACTGACTCCATCTTGTGACTCAATTTAAGAGGTAGCTCATTTCCCTTTCAATTCAATTATGGATTTACTTCAAATACAATTTGTTCAGTTATAGAAACTGAGAGAAAATTTTATTGAATTGTTTGAACCTAGTCTTGCATAACTGGAGAATTTGTCCATCTCTAGTTGCTGGGTTCTTTTCCTCTCTCCCCTAGATGGGAAGTAATCCAATATATATTAAACATGTGAAATTCTTCTATACATATTTCTACAATTTTCATGCTGCACAAAAAAAAAATCAGATCAAAAGAGAAAGAAAACAGTGCCCTCAAACCACCACAACAACAATAAAAAAAAAAGGTAAAATATTTTGTTGTGATCCATACTCAGTGCCCACAGTTCTCTTTCTGGGTGCAGATACCTCTCTTCATCACAAGACCATTGGAATTGTCCTGAAATACTTCACTGTTGAAAAGAGTCACCATCAGAATCCATCAGAATTGACCATCATGCAGTTTTGTTGTTGCTGTTCTCCTTCCTGTTTAGAGACTCTTAACTAAGTACCTAGATTATGATGATCATGAACCCAGTCAGATCAGAATATTGATGCATGAAGTTTTCTCACAATTATATGTCTCAAGCTATTCATATGTCTTATCTTAAAACTGACCTTAGAGTGATCAATCATTTATTGTTTCCATGTTCCTTTGATTATTTACAGACACTTGAGGGGACTAGGATACTTTCTGAATTCATAGAATTGCATGTATTTGCTTTCATCCTCCCAATTTAAACAGTTCCTAATAATTCATTCAATCAGATTAATTAATATTGTATTGTTTCTTTTTAATTAACTTGCCTTATTTGATTAATTGTTTATGATGTATAAAAATATGTATCTTCCTGAATTTAGGGTCAGAGAAAAAGCTTAGGGAATTAATTGGTCCCAATTTCTTGGTTAATTGACTTGGATTACTTCACGAATGCTCAGAAGTTCAAAACTTGATTTCCTTTGTCATTGCATTTTTTACCCACTAGTTTTTGATAAATTGAGCCAAGTCAAGTCAGGACTCCAAACTCCCTAGAATATTTTGGCCAATCTCAAAAAGAGACCATTGAAAGGACTATCTTCAGAGGTCCAATTCTTGTTCTTAATCCCTATTTCTCCCAATCTCAGTAATATTTAAGATGTAGCTTAGATTGTTTGCTCCAGAAACTAGGGTGGTTTACATATAAATAGTTTGTTCCAGGTATTGGGATGATTTAGGAAAATGATTAACTTTTAGTTTTCTTTTTTAATTTTCTCCCAGGGCCTGTGTCCTAAAGACATCATAAAAAAGGGAAAAGAACCCACATGTGCAAAAATATTTTTAGCAGCCCTTTTTGTAGTGATAAAGAAATGGAAACTGAGTGGATGCCCATCAGTTGGGGAATGGATGAATAAATCATGTTATATGACTGTTCTATAATTATTGTTCTGTAAGAAACAATCAGCAAGATGATTTCAAGAGAGCTGGAGAGACTTACATGAATTCATGCTAAGTGAAGTGGATAGGACCAGGAACTATATTGCTGTGTGTTGTACACAGCAACAAGAAGATTATATGATGATAAATTCTGATGAATGTGGCTCTTTTCAACAGTAAGGTGATTCAGTCTAGTTCCTATGATTTTGTGAGGGAGAAAGCCATAAGTACCCAGAGAGAGAACTGTGAGGCTTGTATGTGGATCACAAAATAGCATTTTCAGTTTTTATTGTTGTTTGCTTGCATTTTGTTTTCTTTCTTATTTTTTCCCTTTTTGATCTGATTATTGCATAACTGTAGATATATGTATAGAAGATCTGCACATATTTAACAAATGCCTTCTATGGGAGGGAATGGGGGGAAGGGAGGGAGAAAAAAGTGCAACACAAGGTTTTGCAAGAGTGGATGTTGAAAATTATCTATGCATATGTCTTGAAAATTAAAACAAAGATTTAATAATAAAATAAAATAAAAATATATTTTCCCCCAGGGATATTAAATGAAGATGGTTCTAAAAGTAGCAAGATACCTATGAATTCCTTCTTGGATACATTTTTTTTATATTAAAGCTTTTTATTTGCAAAACATATGTATGGGTAATTCTTCAATATTGACCCTTACAAAGCTTTCCATTACAAAATTTCCCCCCTAGTCCGCTCCCCTCCCCTAGATGGCAGGAAGTCCACTACATGTTAATTATATTAAAATACTTGACCAGTCAAATATATGTATACGTATTTCCACACTTATTTGCAGTGCAAGAAAAATCATATCTACAAGAAAAAAAATCTGAGAAAGGAAACACAATGAAAGCAAACATTGATAAAGCACATGAAAATATTATGTTGTGGTCCACATCTCATATCCATCTCTCTGGATGTATATGGCCTTCTCTACTGAACAATTGGAACTGCTTTGAAGCATTTCATTTTTATTATATTCGCTGGGCCTATTCATGAGCACTTGATGTTTTTCCAATTGACTAAGTGTGACTTTATTTGTGTGGAAAGTGTTTTGTAGTTTAGTTCATATAGTTCCTGACTTTTCCTTGGCAGATAGATTCCCCAATATTTTATACTATCAACCATTATTTTGAATGGAATTTCTTTTTGTATCTCTTGCTACTGAACTTTTTTGGTAATATATAAAAATGCTGATGATTTATGTGGATTTATTTTGTATCCCACAACTTTGCTAAAGTTGTGAATTGTTTCTAGTAGTTTTTTTTTTTTTTTAGTTGAGTCGCTAGGGTTCTCTAAGTATACCATCATGTCATCTGCAAAGAATGATAATTTGGTTTCCTCATTATCTACTCTAATTCCTTTTATCTCTTTTTCTTCTCTTACTGCCAAAGCTAACATTTCTAATACAATATTAAATAGTAATGGTGACAGTGGGCAGCCTTGTTTCACTCCTGATATTATTGGAAATGGTTTTAGTTTGTCTCCATTACATGTGATGCTTGCTGATGGTTTTAATTAGATGCTACTAATCATTTTAAAGAAAAGCCCATTTATTCCTATACTCCCTAGTGTTTTTAATAGGAATGGGTGTTGGATTTTATCAAATGCCTGTTTTTTGTTAATTTGGTTATTAATATAATTGATTATGCTGATAGTTTTCCTAATATTGAACCAGCCCTGCATTCCTGGTATAAATCCTACTTGGTCATAGTGTACTATTCTTTGGATGACTTTCTGTAATCTCATTGCTAATATCTTATTTAAGATTTTTGCATCGATATTCATTAGGGAAATTGGTCTATAGTATTCTTTCTCTGTTTTCACCCTGCCTGGTTTAGCTATCAGCACCATATCAGTATCATAGAAGGAATTTGGTAGTATACCTTCTGTCCCTATTTTTTCAAATAGTTTATGTAGTATTGGAATTAATTTTTATTTGAATGTTTGGTAGAATTCACATGTAAACCCATCTGGTCTTGGAGATTTTTTCTTAGGGAGTTGGTTAATAGCTTGTTCTATTTCTTTTTCTAAATTGGGGCTATTTAAATAATTTATTTCCTCTTCTATTAACCTGGGAAATCTATATTTCTGTAGATATTCCTCCATGTCATTTATATTATCAAATTTATTGGCATAAAGTTGGGCAAAGTAACTCCTAATTATTACTCTAATTTTCTTTTCATTGGAGGAAAGTTCTCCCTTATCATTTTTGAGACTAACAATTTGATTTTCTTCTTTCTTTTTTCTAATCAAATTAACTAAAGGCTTATCTATTTTGTTAGTTTTTTCATAAAGCCAACTCTTAGTTTTATTTATTCATTCAATAGTTTTCTTATTTTCAATATTATTAATCTCCCCTTTTATATTTAGAATTTCCAATTTTGTATTTAATTGAGGGTTTTTAATTTGTTCCTTGTCTAGTTTTTTTTTAATAGTAAGCTCAATTTGTTGATCTTCTCTTTCTCTATTTTATGCAAGTAAGCATCTAGAGATATAAAATTACCCCTTATAACTGCTTTGGCCGTATCCCACAAATTTTGGTATGTTGTCTTATTATTGTCATTCTCCTGGATGAAATTATTGATGGTGTCTATGATTTGCTCTTTCACCCATTCATTCTTTAGGATTAGATTATTTAATTTCCAGTTAACTGTTGGTTTATTTTCTCCTGGCCTTATAGTGCATGTGATTTTTTTTTGCATCATAATCTGACAAAGATGCATTTACTATGTCTGCCTTTCTGCATTTGATTTTAAGGTTTTTATGCCCTAACACATGGTCAATTTTTGTATAAGCTCAAAGAACCACAGAGAAAAAAGTAAACTCCTTACTCTCTCCATTCAATTTTCTCCAAAGATCTATAACAATTTGTTTACCTCCCTAATTTCTTTCTTATTTATTTCGTGGTTTGATTCATCAAATTCTGAGAATGCAAGGTTGAGATGCCTCACTAGTATAGCTTTGCTGTCTATTTCTTCTTGCATCTCTCTTAATTTCTCCTCTAGGAATTTTGTTTCTATATATTTATATATATATATATATATATATATATATATATATATATATATATATATTTAGTCTTGGTATTGCTACATTATCTATGATACCCTTTAGTAAAATACAGTTTCCTTCCTTATATCTTTTGATTAGATTTATCTTTGCTTTTACTTGATCTGAGATCAGGATTGCTACCCCTGCTTTTTTTTTGTTCACCTGAAACATAAGAAGTTCTGCTCCAGCCTTTTACCTTCACCTTGTATGTGTTTCTATGCTTTAGATGTGTTTGTTGTAGACAGCATATTGTTGGATTCTGATTTTTAATCCAGTCTGTTATTTGCTTCCGCTTTATGGGAGAGTTCATCCCATTCCCATTCACAGTTAAAATAACTAATTCTGTATTTCCTGCCATCTTATTTACCCAAGTTATGTTTTTCTCTTTCCTTTCCCCTTTCTCCCTTCCCCCCTCCCCAGTATTTTGCTTTTGATGAACACCTCCCCCAAACAATCCTCCCTTCTTTAGAGCCCTTCCTCCTTTTTAACTCCTTTTCCCTGATCCTTCTATTTCCCTTCTATTAGTCTATCCATTTCTTTTTCTCCTTTCCCTTCCACTTCCATATAAGGAAGGACAAGTTTTTCTTTGTAACCAAATGTGTCTAATATACTCTTTTAGAGCCCAATCTGATGAGAGTAAGATTTACACAATGCTCATCTCCCTCCCTTCTTTCCCTCAATTATATTAGGTTTTCTTTGCCTCTTCATGAGATTTTCCCTTATTTTTACCTCCTTTAAAAAAAAAAACCTTTATTTTACCACCTTTTCCCTCTTTCCCCCAGTATAATAGCCTTTCCACTTCTAGTTTTCTTTTTCATATCATAAAAGTAATATCAAATTATACCCCCAATTTTTAAATATCCCCATAGCAGAAATATATTTCTCAAGAGTTCTTTCCTTTTTACCTTTTTATGCTTCTCTAGAGTTCTGTATTTGGAGGTCAAATTTTTGTTCAGATCTGGTCTTTTCATTAGAAATAGATGAAATTCACCTATATCATTAAATGACCATCTTCTTCCCTGGAACATAATGCTCATTCTAGCTGGATAGCTTATTCTTACCTGTAATCCAAGTTCCTTTGCCTTTTGGAATATCTGGTTCCAGGCCCTTCAATAGTTCAATGTGGAGGCTGACAAATCTTGTGTGATTCTAATTACATTTCCTCAGTATTTGAATTGTTTCTTTCTAGCTGCTAGCAATGTCTTTTCCTTGGTGCAATAGTCATGAATTTTTTTTAATTAAAAGCTTTTTTATTTACAAAACATATGAATGATTTTTCTACATTGACCTTTGTAAAACTTTTTTTTTTGTTCCAAGCTTTTCTCCTCCTTCGCCCCACCCCCCACCCCCAGATGACAGATAATCTAATACATGCTAAATATGTTAAATTATATGACAAATTCAATATATGTATACTTATCTATGCAGTTGTCTTACTGCGCAAGAAACATCAGATCTAGAAGGAAAACAAAATTCAGGGAAATATTCACAGAAAGCATTAAAATGCTGTGTTGTGCTTCTCACTCAGTTCCCTCAGGCCTCTCTCTGGATGTATATGACTATCTTCATTGCTGAACAATAGGAACTGGTTTGAATCACATCATTATTGAAGAGAACCCTGTCCATCAGAATTGATCATTGTATAGTCTTGTTGCTGTGTATAATGTTCTCCTGGTTCTGCTGCTTTCACTTAGCATCAGTTCATGCAAGTCTCTCCAGGCCTCTCTGAAATCATCCTGCTGGTCATTTCTTACCAAAGAATAATATTCCATGAATAGTCATGAAATTTGGCCATGATATGCCTTGGGGTTTTAATTTTGGGGTCTCTTTCAGGAGGTGATTGGTGAATTCTTTCAATGGTGATTTTGCCTTCTGATTCTACAACCTCAGGGCAGTTTTCTTTCAGGATTTCCTGGAAGATAATGTTTAGATTCTTTTTTTCATCAAGGCTTTCAGGAAGTCCAATAATCCTTAGATTGTCTCTCCTAGATCTATTTTCCAAGTCAGTTCTTTTTCCTAGGAGATATTTCATATTTTCTTCTATTTTTAATTTTTTTTTTGGTTTTGCTTGACTGATTCTTGAAATCTTATTGGTCATTCACTTGCATTTGTTCAAATTTAATTTTTAATGTATTATTTTCTTCAGTTACCTTTTTTAGCTCCTTTTGTAGCTGGCCATTTGTTCATTGCATACTTTTTCCACTTCACCAATTTTGTTTTTCAGTGTATTGTTGTCTTTTTCCAATTCACCAATTTTGTTTTTCAGTAAATTGGTGTCTTTATCATATCTCTTTTGGAGGGCTTCTTGCGGTGATCTCAATTCATTTCCCCATTTATCATTTAGCTCTCTTTTTAGATTCTTTATTTAGTCTTCCCAAGAAGGCCTTGTGAAAGGGAGACCAGGTCATATTCTCCCTTGATGGTTTCCTCTGGAATTACTTTGTCTATAGGAAACTCAGGATTTGGGGTTTGCATTTTTTCTCTCCATAAAAGTTGTCTATGGTGAGAGCTCTCTTCTGTTTCTTACTTATTTTTTTTTAAAAAGCTTGGAATCTGTTTAAAGCCGAGCAGTGGCAACTGTGATAGTTTGCCCTGGGGTAATTCAGATAATTAACTTCCACTGCTGGACCTTCTGGTTAGTACCTTGTGTTTGCAGAGGGCTACAAACTGCCTTTTACAAGAGGCAGATCTGTCCACAATCAGGGCAGAGTGTCCCAAGTGCCTCAGATACACCCCCCAGGTGTTCAGAATTTCTGTCACTCTGAGTCCTGCCAGGTTTCCTGCCCTGTCTCCCGGAGCTGCACTTGGCAAACTGCTCACCCCCCTGCACGACTGAAACAGATCTGCTATGAAGTTCTTCAAAGGTACCTTCTGCAAGAAATGTTCCGTAGTTCAAATATTTCTGGGTTCTTTGACTTAAAAATCAATTCAGAAGCTTAATCTTCTGTTGGTTTGAGAGAAGGTCAGAGGAGGACACAGAATCACATCTTCATTCCGCCATCTTGGCTCCGCCCCTTGGTTAGAATTTTGACAGCATGGAATCGGGGAATGCTTCCAATAGTTATATGAATATCTAATGAATACACAATTGAATCATGTGATAACTGATATAAATCTGCAAGACATTCAACTGGCAATTTGTTTTTGCCTCTCTCCCTCCTCCTATTAAGCTTTTTTTCATCAAAGAAAATTGAAAAATGCGTTGCTAGAAAATACATGTTTGTCTTGTCATTTTGTCTTTGTTCTTATTTCTTTATCAAATATAGGAAAATATTTGGGTTTTTTTGTTTGTTTTTTTTGTTGTTGTTTGTAGATTATTTTACCTTGAAAGATTTACAAAAGGAAAAATGAAACCAGCCAGAAAAAGTGCTAAAAAAAAAAACTGCAGCTAAAGAATTTAGTATTGTCATCTAGGGGTGGGGGGTGGGGGGAAGGAAAGGAAAAGCTTGGGAAAAAAAAAAGGTTTTTTGCAAAGGTCAATGTTGAAAGGTCACTCATATGTTTTGTGAATAAAAAGCTTTATAAAAAAATAAATAAAGAATTTATTATTCTGGGAAAGATTAACGAAGTTTCATACTTCAAAGAGTTGTGCTGGTAAATAGGACTAATTTCTACTTTAACCTTTCAGTGGAAGATTAGGTTAAAAAAACAAACAAACAAACAAACAAAAAAAACCCTACCCAACCAATTTAACAGATTTTGGAGATTAAGGAAAGCACATTGGAGATTTATCATTTTCATTAGTCAAGCTTAAAATATGCTGAAATATCTTAGTGAGTTTGGGATTTTACTTCATAGAGCTGGTTTTAAGGGAATTGAGGGCATTAGGACAGTGAATGGTTAATTGTGAAAATTGAATGAATCACAATGATTTCATCTGGTGACTCAATACTACAGCTAGCTCAGTTCCCTTTCTATTGAATTATGGGTCCAGTCTAAATTCTTTCTTGTGAGACACTTAATTCAGTTGTGGGAATTGGAAAGAAAACTTATAATATTCTTTGAGCCTAGTTCCTGTGTAACTGGGAAATCTTTAACTAAGGATTTAGGGCAACTGGGTGGCTCACTGGTGAGAGTTCTGGATCTAATCTTAGGAAGACTCATCTTTTTTGAGTTCAAATCTGACTTCAGATACTGTGTGATATTGGATTAGTCACCTAATGTAGTTTGCCTCAATTCCTTATATGTAAAATGAGCTGGATAAAGAAATTAAAAAAAATACTGCTAAAAAAAATTCCAAATTTCCAAATGAGGTCACAGTTAGATATGATTGAAACAACTGAACAACAACAAAACAATAACCAAAGTTATGCTGATCAGAAATCTAATCAGATCTGAAGATTTATGCAAAGAATTTTCTCATAATTATGTATTTCAAGTGACCCATATGCCTCATCTAAAACCTGCCCCTCTACTGATCAGTCAGTTATTATTTTGATGTTCCTCTGATTGCTTACAGGGGTGTGAAACACCTTTTCTTCTATGAATTCACAGAATTGCACCTGTTTGCCTTATCCCTTTCAACATATAAAACGCCTAAACTTTTATCCAAACTGATCACCTAATATTGTGTTTTTTTCTTTTACTTAATTGACCTAATTTAATTAACTGTTTCCAATATATAAAAGTTTATTCTCGGTTTGTTGTTCAATTGCCATACATTGCTTAATAATGCAATAATGCAATATGCAACCTTTGTTTTTTCAATCATTTTCTTTTCACCTGTCATAATTTTATTGTCTCTCCGTTCTCCCTCATTCTTGTTACATGTCCAGTTTATCTCCTTTTCTTTACATATATATTCTCAATAATATATTTTGTGTTGCATTTGCCTTTCAAACAAGGGAAATATTATATAGTAAATAGAAAGCTGTGCTTGGTACTAGTAAAATCTTTGTTCAAGTCCTTGACTCATACTGATTGATCCTGAGAAAGTCAGGCTTCTCATTGTTTGAAGCTGCTAAGACTATAAGTTTTAGATCAGCTTCTCTGACTCATGTTTGTAGAGAGAGTTGTCTAGCAATGAAATATTGATTTCATTCCCTATCTCTATCCTTTTTCCTTCAAGTCATTATTGATAACATTCTGAATCATCTTGATTTGGTCATATTTATATAATGGGTGCTAGTTAGGGGTAGAAGATAAAATGTTTTCAAAAATGTCTCTGCCATGATATAAATGCAGGGCAAAGAATAAATGACTGCATTTACCAAGAGATCTGGTCCCTCAGTGTAAGATCTGATTTGGAAGAACAAGAATTCCAAATCCTTTGAGATATGGATGTCAATAATGTAGGTTAATAGTGTTAGCCAACTGAGGAAACAGAACGATGGGTTGGAGAATATCTATACCAGGTTTATGGACATATTGAAAAAAGGGAATTTCTGTAAGTAATTGTGCTAGTAGCAGGACTGTTGTGGTTATTGTGTGTTGTTGGATTTAACACAAAAATTTTTATCTAGAGAAAAGCTAGGCTATGTGGACTAGCAAATGGTGACCATGACTGGGAACAATGAGAGCGCCTAAGGCAAGGCAAGCCAGAAACTTTATAGACACTGGGATTAATCAGCTGGGCAGATGATGAGTATTGGATCACAGATAACAACAGGAACAGTTTTCAAGCAGTAGTTCCAAAATTATTCACAGACTATGTTTTAACTCCTTCCTTTCTGTTTCAGACACTTAGCCCCATGAGTGAGAAAAAGAAAAAGTAAATCAAATCAGAGTTATTCAGAAATGGGGATCAGACAGGCTTCTGTTATATTCTGTTATTTATTTCATTGTTGTCACAATTAAGTGTTTTACTATTTTGACACTGTATCACAAATATGACCAAAAAATTCCCTGAATTTGAGTTCAAAAGAAACTCAAAAATACATCCAACCTACAACTGAAAAGGAAGCCCCACTGTGGCATAATAGAAAAAGGGATTATCCAGGCTCAGTTTGAATACTTCCAGTGAGGGGGAACCAACAATCAACTGAAATACCCATTCCAGTTTTAGAAAGCTCTAATCATTGGGAACAGGTGTAGATATCAGTTTTAAATCTGATTTTTTGCAATTTCTACTCAATGTTCCCAGATCTGTCTACTTAGAGCCAAACAAAAGAAGTTCTAATCTACTTCTATTTGATATATCTTCAAATATATTAAAACAGTTTTCAAGTCTCTTCTGAGTTTTCTTCAGATTAAACATCCTTAGTTCTTTCAGTGTTTCTCATGTGAGGTAGACAAAAGGTCCTTTGGAATTCTTATTGTCCTTTTGTAGATGCTCTCTTATCCATATCCTTTTTAAACTGAGTTTGCTTAGTACATAGTAGGTATTTCATAAATAATTGTTGATTGATCAGTTAACCCAAAATTGTATATAGTATTCAGATGTATTTTGATTAGGCCAGTATGGATATTTTAACATTTTAGGAAACCTATTCCACACATGGGTCAAAAAAACTCTTATGAGACCACTGAATCATGTCTTAAATAGAGCAAATGGTGCACTCTCTCCATTGCACTGCCTAGCTGGAAAATTAATAAAGTAACATATTTGTCTTCCTGTAGGATTGAGGAAGCTAGCAATGGAGTACTTTATTTAAAAGGCAACAGGAAAGTGGCCTCAAAGGGTATAGGAGTCACAATTTATTCATTTATCTAAATAATCAATAAATTTGTGGAGTAGAACAAGACTAAGCCTAAAATTCCTGGAAACTCAACTATAGCTCTCTAAGTTAACCCTTTAGGCCTGTTTATTTAACTTGTTCAGACTCAATATAATGTATTTTCTAGTATATATAATATATATGTATATATGAAATACATATTAGAAAATAGGTATATGTCCATTTTTGCCAGAAGAATAGTATGTTACTTAATAAAATGTTCTTTTTCTATAAGCAACTTTACTTAATTTTAATTTCACAGAACATTTTTCACCTTGAATAAGTGATTACCTAAAATCATACATATTGACTACATTTTGATGCTCAGCATCTTCTCCATTCTCTTACTTGATCTTCCCCTCTTATTTGGAGAACTGGAGTGTGGAACAATAAAATCTTCCCAAAGTTTTCCTTTATAGAGGTTTCAGATTAGAACTTTTCAGGAAACTATGTTTTTCATAAGCAGCTCTACTTTATTTTGACTCCACTAACATCATGCCCCTGATTGTGCTGCCCCTACATAATTCTGAGTCTCATTTTATCTATTATTAGGTTTTAAGCTCCTTGAAGGCAGGAACTTTTTTTTTCTTTTTCTTATTTCTACCCCTAGAATTTATCATAATGCCTTACATATAATAAGTGCTTAATAAATGTTTATCAATTTCAATGCTTTACTAAATCTGGACAAACTCTATCTCAAGCTTCCCCAGATTTATTAATTTAGTAATCCAATATAAAAAGGAAATAAGATTATCCTGATATCACCAGGCTTATGAAGCTTTTTGTAAGTACCACTTCTATTGTTTGAGGTTCACTACTTTCCTTGTTTAATAAATTCTAATGACTCCCTACGACCTGCAAGATCAAATATGAATCCTGTGTTTGGCATTTAAAGTCCTTCATAATGTGGGCCTCTCTTAACTTTTCAGTCTTCTCTTTTTTGCCTGCTATATATCCTGTGATCCAATGATGCTGGTGTTCTTGAACCAGAAACTCCATTTTCCAACTCCATAAATTTCAATGACTTTTCTCCAAGTCTGGAATTCTTTCTCCTCATTTCTGTCTCTTGGCTTTCTAGGCTTCCTTCAAGTCCCTGATAAAATCTCATTTTTTTTTAAGAGAAACTTTTCCTGGTTCTACTTAATCTTAGTTTTTCTCTCTAAGATTATATCCAATTTATTCTGTGTATATCTTGTTTATATGTTTCCTCCCTGAACTGCCCCTTTTTATTCTAGTTCTAGCATTTTACAGAATTCCTGGAACATATTATGTGTTAAAAAATTCTTATTGATGTCATGATGCCCAATTTTGTATCAAATTAAAATTCACCACAATGGTTTTTGGGTTTGATTTTTCTGCCTTTTTTTTTAAAAGGGATAACATTTTCCATTTTCCATTTTTCTAACCTATTCTTCATAATCACTCAATTATACATGACAATGGCCCAGTCATTACATTTGTTAATTTTTACAATATGCAAGGCTGTCTTCAATTCATTTTTGTCACTAGGCCTAGGATTAATGTCTAACACTTCTGACTCCAAATCAATTGCACTATGTACATGTGTATATACATCTGTGTATGTGCATAACTATGTATGTATATATGTGTATATATCCATATTCAGATATCTCTATATATGTATATACATATAAATATACAAATATATACATATGTATACACATGCATACACATATAATTTTTAAGCTTCTTCCCAGCTGAGTCTCATATTTACAATTGCGAGCTCTTTTAGGTAATCAGTGCCATGTCCACTTAGGTCACATGGGCATTTTTTTAATCAGATATTTAGATCTGAGTTAACATTGGAAGTTCCAAGTTTTCTGAGAGCAAGTGAACTAGATATTTAAATTATTATTAAGAATTCACATTATTTGATCTTCTTTTTACCACTGTGAGTATCCAAAACTATGAGACCTCAGGCTATGCATATTTCCATTGCCCTGTGGGCTATTTGAATTTTTCATTCTCATAAATTTATCATGTTCCATGATTCCCAGCCATTAGGCATTACCCAGAGAATATTGGTATTTAAGAGATGGAGAAAAAGTAAGAGTCTAGAATCACTGGAAGCACTGGCTAATTTCCTAAGTGTGGCTGTACTATTTCAGTTGGTAGAAAAAATTATGGAATACTAAATACTTGTTAGCTAGACAATTATTACTTAATCTTAATTTTTTTATTTCTAATTCTTTATAAATGTTACTTAATTTTAATATTTTATATTCGGGTATGTTGGAAAGAATTCTACAATGAAAATCCTTAGGAAAAAAAAAAAGTCAAGATCAAGAAGATTCTCTTTCTCAAATTTTTTGTTTTTTTTAACCCCTTCCTATATTGACATTCACAATACAATCAAATAAATAGTTGCAAACCACTATAACTGTTGACATTCCCTTTAGTAGAAGAGCTGAATATAAGGAAGTTATGAACTAATACTTCTTAAGATGATACAGAAATTAGATAAAATTTTACATCCCATCTACATATCAGCATGCTTGAATTTCTAATTTTTCCTTTGTTTTTTATATCTTGTTTGCTTAATGAAAAGGTTTTGAAGTGACTGCTTATTTTTTGACTTTAGGAAACAGCAAAATACTTTCATGCTTTTAGAAAAGTTAATCTGTTCCTCAAACATTTAAAAATAATGTTCTTCCAAGTCTTATTTCAACCAATTTGGTTTTCTGGGGTACCCAGGTGCAATGCTCTTTCACTTTAACTTGGAGAACAGCCAAGCATGTGGGTTTTGATATGTTTTCCACTTTGTCCACTGTTTGTTATTTGGAAGGCTTATGCAAGATTTGGAATATTCTGATTTGTTACTAAACAGGATTTATAGATTTATGAAACTGCATGGAAGCCTAGTAGTCTTCAAGATGAGGAAGGAAATTAGCTCTATGTTTGACACTTTCCTTTTGGCATTTAGCCTTTCTTTGAAAAGAACTCATCCTGTGCATTCCATTTATTAGGAACCTCTTTCATTTGTCCAAGATGTTTTTCTGCCATGCTTCTGAACACACATCTCATACAAAACCCATTACTACTTTCTAGTTAACATTGTACACACTAATAATCAGATGTACCCTGTTACTCCTAGAAAAGTCCCTGTGATTTCCTTTTCTGTTCTGGTGACTTTCTAGACCAAAATATTTTTCACTGGCTATCATTCCAATAATATGTTTTCTTCTTTTTGATAAAATATCTTTGAATTTTTATCATTATCATTTAGCACAATGCCTGGCACATTTAGTGCTTAATCTATTTTTAATCATTCATTCATTCATTTTTCCATCAATTTGTCTAACCTATCAAAATATATTTAGCCTATATTCCAATCCCACAGCTTCTCCATTTCATATTAGGATATAATTTGACCATTACAATTGACCTTAAAATCCTAACTAATACTAGTCCAAGATAAATTAATAAATAGTACATTGATAATGATATATATATTTTTTTGCTAATTGCTCACTGTGTTGCAGGAACCAAGCTAAATATTAGGAGGATATAAATATAATATAGATAGCCCATGATCTCAAGAAACTTATATTCTAATAGAGAGAGAGACAATACATTTCATGAAATCAAAAAAGAGTGCTACATCATGATAACTGATCCATAAAGTTGTCAAGTGACACCATTGCCAAGATCGATGTTAATATTGTGGTATTCATCTGAATACAAAGCTCATAACTTGAGCCAAAATGTGCATGTGTATATTGGGATTTTGGGGTACTATGAATATGGCAAAGTGATTGAGGTAGATGATTTGATAAAGTATGAAATATGATCTGTTGATCTGGGACTGGCTAGATATAGTAGGATAGCCAATTCATTAGCCAATTCAAATTGGCCAGCAGTGAGGCCATATTATGAATGGATAACATCACAGGTCCATTTGGAACAATTTTCTAATACCTTGGTTTTGAGTTGCTATTCCAAAGTGGAAAAATCAAGACTATGGTGTAGCAGAAGGCCTAATAGTTTTGGTAGACAAATGATGTTTGTTTTTTTTTTTTCATGTTCTAACCCTTATAAGGAGATTTAAATTTTTATCTAGGTCGGTTCATGAATGTAAAGGATTAATATTTTAGAATTTCAGCCTGTCAACAAACATTTATTAAGTATCTATTGTGTTCTGGAAACTATGCTAAATGCTGAAAATATAATCCAAACTGGAAAAAAAAAAGTCCCTTCTCTTAAGGATTTTACAATAGAAAGGCTACACAAGAAATAGGGGAAGAGAAAAAGGCACTGGCTTAGGAACATTGTAAAGAAAATCTGGAAGAGCCTTAGGTACACCCTGCGGCGGAATGATAATGTAACTGATCTGGACCACTTCCTTAAATTGAAGGTACTAGGAGGAGTCAGTTAATCAAAGGGAGTGACAGAATAAGCTGAAGATAACTTTCTGTGCTTAGGGGGGAAAAATTAACTTTCAGAATGAAGTAGGTTCTGGGATGTGTGAAACAGTGACTCTTACCCAAATTAAAATCAGAGACTCTCAAGGTAAAAAAACAAAAACAAAAACAATAAAAAAAACAACAAAAAAGGATTTATTATGATCTCTCCAAGAAAGGGCAACTCCCACCAGACAAAGTATTGTCAGTAGAGGAATGCAAAGTATCAGCTATAAACACAGGATCATATAGACCCTAATGCAGAAGCCCCCACCCCCTTGTGCCTTTTTTATCCATTGACTGGAGAGTCCAGGCTTACATTCTAATTTACCCAGAGACTAAAAATCTACCTCAGAAACAAAGAATACTAGTTAATAACACACTCTTTACTGTATTGGGTACTTTACTCTAGTGAAAAGGTACATATGGGGGAACAGGAGGGGAATGTAAGCTTATCTAAGATAATGGAACACCTGCAGCTTTTATCTATAGCTCAATTTGTTATTGCAAAGTCCAAAGTCACAATGAGAGGGCAGGTCAAAGCCACATTCTTATGAGAGGTCTTCACTCAATTTATTCCATTCAGTCCCTATTTTTATTAATTAACTTTGAAGACCTCTGACACCATTCTTGACACATTTTCTCACCCACCTCCTCCTCAGTCTCCAATCCCTCAGAGCCTGGTTTGTCCTGTATCTCTCCTGGGTCCATCCTCATCCTTGTAATACTCCAAGTCTACCTGGTCCTCCCCCTCCAGGTTGTTCAATCTTTACCATCCTGACCAGTGTCCTACCCTAGTAATAAGCTGCATCACAAGGGGAGGCAAACTGAGTAGTGTGACTCCACCTCAAGCTATCAGCAGGAACCAAAGAAGCTGTTAGCACACAGCTGTCTCCAGATTAAGACCACCAAGAAGTACTAAATGGGGAGGACCAGGTCTGGAATGGGATATGGGCCAATTTTCTCCTTTTTTTTTTTTTTTTGCTAAGGCAATTGGGGTTAAGTGACTTGCCCAGGGTCACACAGCTGTTACGTGTCTGAGACCAGATTTGAACTCAGGTCCTCCTGACTTCAGGGCTGGTGCTCTATCCACTGCGCCACCTAGCTGCAATGGGCCAATTTTCTAATTTCTTTGGCAATTTCCTTCACTACCTGTCCATCATCAATTTTCACACAGCAATTGGATAGATTTAATTTCCCACAAACTCCACCTTCTTCAGCCAACAAATAGTCTATTCCCAATCTGTGCTGGAATACTGCTTCTCTAGTCTGAGTGATCTGGTCTGCTAACAAATCCAGTGCCTTTGTCATCTGTTTGGTAATTCTTTCAACCATTCCTGGAATCTAATGAGCCTATTCAGCATACAAACTGGGGATCTGTACCCCCAACTCCCATCTGCATCCCCAGTTATTAGAGTAGGTAACCCTTCACAAATAAAGATGCCTATCAGGAAAGTCAGCAACAACAGAAATGATAAACCGACCAGATAGACATATGCATCTAACAACAGATAGATGACTAGGCTAAGTACTCATTGACCTACTCATTTAGGGTATAATGGCCACATTTTCAAATAGGAAACTGCAAGATCTTACATACTTTAATTGTATTCATGGCTTCTACAGAACATTTCCCTTGATGATAGAAATTTGCTTTAATAGGAAAAAGCAGAGACATGATTATAATCAAAAACCTGTGCTCATTCAGGTCTCAGCCTAAGAGGACGTACATGACAGGATAAAGCATCCTTAGCTCAGTTTGACTTTAGGTAATTGTATGCAATAACAATTCTACCTTTTAGCCAGACTCAGGAATAATCAGATGGGCTCTTATTCAAAGGAACACCATGGGAAACTGAGTCAGAAGTGGAGGCCAAGGGTGTCCCACTAATTCTTGCCCAGATACTAACTTCCACTTGTAACACTTCGGGATCACATTCCTTTGAGCAGCTTGTGGTTTCAGATGGTGGATCACTGGCTAGATGATCCATCAGACAATCATAGCTGAATTCAAAACTCCAAATAATATCAGCTACAGTCCCAAGAGATTTAATCTCAAATATCAAGTCTCATTAATCAAATCTTCAGATAATATTCATATCAGTTAAGAGACTCATCACAGCTTATCTTCATATCTCAATAGATGGTTTTAAATTCAATACTACACAAATCATTTTATTTTGAGATACTCAATAACAAATCTATATCAAAACATGTTCAGGTATTAACCATGTTCAAAGGGACAAAGATATAGACCAATGTTCTCAGAATCCCCCTAAACAATGGGGACAGCTTTTTTTTTTAATTTTTTTAAATTTTTTTTTATAAAGCTTTTTATTTGCAAAACATATGAGTGACCTTTCAACATTGACCTTTGCAAAAAAACTTTTTTTTCCCAAGCTTTTCCTTTCCTTCCCCCCACCCCCCACCCCTAGATGACAGGTAATCTAATACATGCTAGATAGTATAAATTATATGACAAATACAATACATGTATACATATCTATACAGTTATCTTACTGCACAAGAAACATCAGATCTAGAAAGAGAAGAAGAAAAAAAAATAACCTAAGAAGGAAAACAGAATGCATGGAAATATTCACAGAAAGCGTTAAAATGCTGTGTTGTGGTTCACTCTCAGTTCCCACAGGCCTCTCTCTGAATGTATATGACTATCTTCATCGCCGCACAAGTGGTTTGAATCACATCATTGTTGAAGAGAACCATGTCCATCAAAATTGATCATCGTATAGTCTTGTTGCTGTGTATAATGTTCTCCTGGTTCTGCTGATTTCACTCAGCATCAGTTCATGCAAGTCTCTCCAATCCTCTCTGAAATCCCCCTGTTGGTCATTTCTTACAGAACAATAATATTCCATAACATTCATATACCATAATTTATTCAGCCATTCTCCAATTGATGGGCATCTTTTCAATTTCCAGTTTCTTGCCACTACAAAAAGGGCTGCCACAAACATTTTTGCACATGTGGGTCCCTTTCCCTCCTTTAAAATCTCTTTGGGATATAGGCCCAGTAGAAACACTGCTGGGTCAAAGGGTATGCACTGTTTGATCACTTTTTGAGCATAGATCCAAATTGCTCTCCAGAATGGTTGGATCCGTTCACAGTTCCACCAACAATGCATCAGTGCCCCAGTTTTCCCACATCCCCTCCAACAGCTATCATTATCATTTCCTGTCATTTTAGCCAATCTGACAGGTGTGTAGTGGTATCTCAGAGTTGTCTTAATTTGCATTTCTCTGATAAATAGTGACTTGGAGCACCTTTTCATGTGACCGGAAATAGTTTCAATTTCTTCGTCTGAAAATTGTTCATATCTTTTGACCATTTGTCAATTGGAGAATGGCTTGAATTCTTATATATTTGAGTCAATTCTCGATATATTTTAGAAATAAGGCCTTTATCAGAACCTTTGGATGTAAAAATATTTTCCCAGTTTACTGCTACCCTTCTAATCTTGTCTGCATTCATTTTGTTTGTACAAAAACTTTTTAACTTGATATAGTCAAACTTATCTATTTTGTGATTAATGATGACCTCTAGTTCTTCTTTGGTCACAAATTCCTTCCCCCTCCACAGGTCTGAGAGGTAAACCATCCTACATTGTTCTAATTTGTTTATAATATCATTCTTTATGCCTAGATCATGAATCCATTTTGACCTTATCTTGGTATATGTTGTTAGGTGTGGGTCAATGCCTAATTTCTTCTAGACTAGTTTCCAATGATCCCAGCAGTTTTTGTCAAACAGTGAGTTTTTATCCCAAAAACTGGGGTCTTTGGGTTTATCAAACACTAGATTACTATTGTCATTGAGTATTTTGTCCTGTGAACCTAACCTATTCCACTGATCCACTACTCTATTTCTTATCCAGTACCAAATGGTTTTGGTGACCACTGCTTTATAATATAGTTTTAGATCTGGTGCAGCTAGGCCACCCTCATTTGCATTTTTTTCATTAATTCCCTTGAAATTCTTGACCTTTTGTTTTTCCAGATGAATTTTGTTGTTATTTTTTCTACTTCAGTTAAATAATCTCTTGGGAGTTTGATTGGTATAGCACTAAATAGATAGATTAGTTTAGGTAGTATTGCCATCTTTATTATATTCGCTCGACCTATCCAAGAGCACTTGATGTTTTTCCAATTGTTTAGATCTGACTTTATTTGTGTGGAGAGTGTTTTGTAGTTTTGCTCATATAGATCCTGACTTTCCCTTGGCAGATATATTCCCAAATATTTTATACTATGGATAGTTATTTTGAATGGAATTTCTCTTTGTATCTCTTGCTGTTGCATTTTGTTGGTGATGTATAAATGGGGACAGCTTTAAAATGACTCAATACAACCAATTAGAATTCACATAAAATACAGAATATACTTTCCTAATTTCACATTAAAGGAGCTATCAAAATTAACATTAATAATTTCTTCATATAAAAAAGTGTTCATTCAACTTTTTCCAATTGTGTAGTTCTTATAAACTTTTTTTGGAAATATAAATAACAGGTACAACATCAATATTGTTAAAAATTCCTCTAAATATAATTAATCTCTCTT